>JABBWJ010000156.1:0-63649 GCA_016647685.1 Suillus tomentosus
TATCAAATCTATGACAGAGAACTCCTTGCGATCGTCCGTGCTCTAAAAGCATGGCAACATTATTTACTCAGTTCACCTTTCCCTGTGACCATACATACTGACCATAAAAACCTTCAATATTTCAGAGACGTCCAAGACTTGAACCGACGCCAAGCACAATGGCAAACATTCCTTTCCCAGTTCGAACTCCGCATCCAACACGTACCGGGTAAAGACTTAGTCATTCCCGACTTATTATCCCGTAGAACGGATCACCTTCCGGTCGATACTGATGAAAAGGACAATATTTCTATCCAACTTCTACCCGATTCATTATTCGTTAACACCATTGACACTTCTCTTACAGACAGATTACATATTTCCTCAGCTATTGACCCCGTAGTACAGACAGCGCTCAAAGCGCTTACAGACCCAGAAACTCTGCCCCCACTCTGTTCGGCTCTTTCCGATTGGAAATTGAGCGACGGAATTCTCTTATATAAAGGACTCACTTATGTACCCCCCAGCGATATTCGCCACGAACTCACCTCTCTTCATCACGATTCTCCTACCGCGGGACACCCTGGACGTTTCAAAACCCAGGAACTCCTATCACGCGACTACTGGTGGCCAGGACTTGCCACCTTCGTCAAGAACTTCATAGAAGGATGCAGTATCTGCCAACAGAACAAAGTAAACACACATCCTTCTCACCCACCTCTCGCCCCTATTCCCCCTCCTATTTGTAATCGACCCTTCGCTCATTGCTCAGTCGACCTCATCATGGACCTACCCTTATCTGATGGATTCGACTCTATCATGGTCGTGGTAGACCATGGACTTTCGAAGGGGGTAGTTTTCACCCCTTGTCTCAAGACGATTGACTCTGAAGGAGTCGCGAACATTTTCTTTTCTAAAGTTTTCTCTAGATACGGACTTTATGATAAACTTATATCAGACCGCGGACCCCAATTTACTTCCAGATTCCAACTCGAACTTGGAAAACTCCTCGGATACAAAAACTCCCTTTCCACCGCCTTTCATCCTCAGAGCGACGGAGAAACTGAACGAGTTAATCAAGAACTCGAAGTTTACCTTCGCATCTTTTGCGCCAATGACCAGACTGGCTGGGCTGCCATGCTCTCTCTCACCGAATTCGTCCACAATTCTCAGCATCATTCCGCATGCGGCACATCTCCATTCTACCTCATGATGGGCTATCACCCGAAACACCTTCCCGATTCACATCCTAAATCCGACATCCCTAATATTGAACAACACTTACTCATGCTAAATAAAGCACGCGACGAAGCGCTAGCCGCTCATGAACTTGCTCGTAACACTATGCGTCAACGAATCACGTCTAAATTCGTACCATTCTCTGTAGGCGATAAGGTCTGGCTCGAAGCTAAGAACCTTCATCTCGGATATCCTAATTGGAAACTCACCCCGAAACACGAAGGACCATTTACTATTATTCAAGTCCTCTCACCCATCACATATAAATTAAAACTTCCCTCCCAATGGCGCATTCATCCTGTATTCCACGCCGCCCTATTATCTCCCTATGAAGAAAATGACATACACGGCCCTAACTTTATTAATGCACCGCCAGACATCATTGACGGAGAGGAAGAATACGAGGTTGAAGCCATCATCGGTCATTGTGGCTCATCATCTAGATGATCTTACCATGTCAAATGGAAAGGATTCCCGAGTTCTGAGAACAAGTGGTTGACAGAAAAACAGTTGGGTAATGCTTCTGACATTCTTTCTTCTTATAAATGATCACATTGACTTTAACTTTTGTAGTAATCTGGGCCCACCACCCTTAAAACAGGGGTAATGTTACAGTTCTATCTTTTCACCTTTTCACATTGTCACATATGCTTACTCACTTCATTCCATAGTATTCTATTACATTCTATCGTACGATTTCCTTTCTCTTTTTCCTATTGGCCATTCATATTCAAGCTCCGCTTTAATACTCTTATATACCTCACCTTTTACGCGTTGTATCTTTAACTTGACCTACGCAGACCAGGGCCTGCAATCTAGCTTCATCTTCATCAGAACATTGACTTTGACTTTGATCCTTGAAACGTTAAGACGTCTAAACAACACCGAGCGTAACACCCTGTCCGAAAGCACTTACTCTGCTCGAACCAGTGGGGCGTGCGTGCAAAAAGGCACTGCGCCTACCACATTCGTCATTGGCAAAGTAACACTCCAGTGTACCGGTTGAAAGAGATACACCTGGAGGACCTCAAAGCTCGCCCCAAGAACGATGCAAAGGAAATAGCTCAAGCGACGATGAAAGCTATGGAAAGTTGGGAGAGCGACGGCACCTCGGGGATTTTCCAGGATGAACTGGGCAACCCCCTGCTGGTGTATTTTACTCAAAGGCACGAAGGCTCGGGCCCTGTAGGTCGCCGAGGTTGCATTAAGTATCGCAGCTAACTTTAGTATGCTAATAGCCACCTGGAGGGACGGTTTACTACGAACCTGGTCCCAAGACTCCTTCAGCCCTGGGCAGGTCACCTACCGATTTTGCCCAAGCCAAGAACAAAGGCAAGAAGGTTCATTTTGATGGGATCCAGGTGGGCTATCGTGACCTTTTCGACAACATAATCTTACTATCAACATAACCAACCTTACTCGATAAAGCGTTGGTAAACACGTAGTTACTCGTCCATCACATCGGCATTCACCGGAGCGACCATGATGGACGTCACAATAAGACTGATGCTCTACTGCGATATGCAAAGGATGGTGGCCCCCCGGGTGGCTTAACTACTCTATCCCAGGACAGCAAGTCATTCACACTCCATGATATTGAATATGTATATCACGACAGTACCTTTATGTCTGAGGCGACCAGTGTAATCCATTTGGTCCATGCATGGCCTGACCAGGGGTGCTCCGCTAAAAAGTATGATTGCTATCCAAGCCCTATGACCCCTCTATGTAGTACTAACATCCTTCGCCCTAGCACGGTGGAGAGGGGCCAGGGCTCGAACACCAAGCAAGCTGAGAGACAGCCAAACCAACCAAGCAGACTGCTATGGTGGTGGAATGATGAAGACCTAACCCTACAAACATGGCTATCTAAGGACTACGAGGACCTATGACACCTAGCGAAGACCTCTGACACCTCTGCTGAAGCCCCTGAGGCCAAACCCTCCTACTACAAATACCCCCCCTTAAAAATGTGACGCTCCCGGGTCGCACAGGGACAGGCCGTCGAAACAAAGGGTCAGAACATCTAGGTAGTGTTGAAGAATTGAAACGAAAATATTTGAACTTGTATGTAGTAAAATGCTTGGGAGGTTGGGGATGTGAATCGAATGGAATGGTGTCAAAATATGTAGGATAGTGTGTGCATTGTAAACGTGAGTTGTGCCATGAATGAGAATGTGAATGGGAATGTGTATCTATTGGAAAACGAGAACGAGAATTAACATTATAACAAAACGTACGGATGCGTGTAGGTTGTTGTTGTTGTTGTAAACTTGACCATGGGTTCGACGTTGAAGAGCGAAGGGATGAAAAATCGTGCAGATGCGTTTGCGGAGAAAATAGGTGTGTGTCGACGTCCGTTGCCCAATCGAAAGATGCGGAGGGCCGAAAGGTTGTTGTATTGTCGAGTTCAGTGGGCTGCAAGGGTGTTGTTGTGCGAGGGGGTGCATCTATGCGCCAGCTAGGAATGCTGGGGTCCATTTGCACACCTTGGGACTGGTATCTGCGTGGTGATGGCGGGAATGAGGCTGAGTGTACTCGGACATTGATGAGCGGACGCGCGATGGACGTTGGCGTTGTGTTGTTGTTGCTGTTGAAAGTGTCATCATGGCTAGAGGTGGTTGCGTCGTTGTTGGGGGTGGTTGCATCATCCGTCATCTTCTGTTTGTCCTCCAGGTTCGTCCCTTCCACTCTCTCTCCATCCGTCTCTAATTCTTCCCCTTCTCTCGAACTTCCACTCTTCCCATACTTCTCTCCTCTTTCCTCCCTTTGCTGCCAAGTGCCAGCCATATGCATTTGGGCGACGTCAGCCGTTGCTGGCGTGCGCCGGGCATTTACACTCGATGCTGTAGGTTGCTGAGGTGGAACGGGAGGTGCTGGTGCTGGTTTGGATGGTGCCGGATGATGGTGAAGTGAAATGGGGCTTGCAGATGGTAGTGGCAGCATAAGCTGCGTCCGTGCTTGGTGAGGTGCGAATGATGTCGATGGAGGCGAAACAAGTGACGGATGTGTCGAAATAGGCGCTGACAACGTGTCATCCAGCAAATCGCGCCTTCGTGGCGCTGGGTGCTTGTTGCCGGTTGGGACGTGCGTGAGAGGTCGCGCTGGACTTGGTACCGCTGGTGGCCGCGTGTTGACGCGTGTCTGTGTGCTCACCGTGTCCTGCAAACTGTCTCCTACTTCCAACTTCCCCACTTCTTCCTTCCTTCTGCCTGTTCGTCCACTTCCTCTTCCCAACTGCTCCTGCTGCTGCCGATAACTGTCTGCATTCGTTTGAGCCACACCAGCATTCGCTGGCGTGGGCTCGGCATTTGCACATGGTGCCGGCGAGTGGTGGTACGAGGTAGGAGCCGTTGGTAGCGTCCTGGATGGAGGTTGCTGTTGCTGTTGCGGGGAAGGGGCTGCTAACGATCGTGGTGGTGGTGCTGGCATTGAGGAACATGTGAGTGGTGCCGGCGGTTGCTGGCTTGATGGGATGGGAGCCATTGAAGATGGTGATGGCGCGGCTGGTGAGTTTACGAGGATTGGCACCAGTGACGTGGCACGCGGGGCGTTGTTGTTGTTGGGGGTGGAGTCTTCAAGGTAAGTACTCACTTTCAACATGTCCATGTTCTCGTGTCCCACCGTCGTTCCAGCTCTTCCTTCTCCTTCTGAACTTCCCTTCCATTCTCTTCCTTCCTCGCCATCTTCCCTCTTCTCACTGTTCATTGGGTGTGCCACGTCACGCATTCGCGTCTCAGCGTTGTCGGCACTTGCTGGCACGCTTCGAACGCGAATGCTTGATAGTGCCAGGTCCATGAATCGTGCCGTCGCTGGGTGGTATTGGCTGCACGTGTCCATTGGCGTAATGGGTGGTGTTGAGTCGCGTGTCGAAGGACTGGACGTGGAACTTGCAGCAGGTGCTGCCAGATGCGAAGGCGATGGTGTAGGTGCGGTGACTGATAGCGTTAGTGGTGGTAACGGCTGTGGTGTGTGCGCAGGAGATACGGCGAATTCTGCCAGATGCAAAGGTACTGATGGTAGTGTTTGGGTCAGGATTTAATGAGCTGCGCCTCGAGGCGCTGAAGCTGTCTTCTTTGCTTCTTCTCGCGCTGCTTGCATTCAGCTGTCGGCTTGACAATGAAATCCCGTTTGAAGGCTTCGACAAGGGCCGCAAAATTCAACTGTTGAGATGGCGGCAATGTATTTAGCCATCGCAAGGCTTTGTCTTTGAATTTCGATTTGAAAAAATTGAATTGCTGCATTGGTGGCAGGAAGTCTGAGTGCCTGAGATAGTCTTCAAGCCAAGTAGAAGCAATTAGTGTGTCTCCATGAAACACGGGAATACTTTCAGCGCCCATAGTCTAGAGTGGTCGAAAAATGCTAGATAATTTGAAATTGAGGTGCGAAGCTCCGAGAAACGCAAATCCAATGTAAACAGGATCCAGGTGCTGGGTTCTAGGAGGTGCTATGGACAAAGGTTCAAATGACATGTGGAATCTGAATTGCAGACCAATAGTAAAGTGAACGGAGCGTGCTCAGCAGTGTGACTACGAGAAAACGAGCTGAAACTTATAGGAATCAAGTAGGATAAACAGCTGAGAGAGTGCGAAGACAAGCAGAACAAAGCAGGGCCAGCGAGAACGGTGCTCACTCTAGTCACCAGGTGGAGAGGGGCCAGGGCTCGAACACCAAGCAAGCTGAGAGACAGCCAAACCAACCAAGCAGACTGCTATGGTGGTGGAATGATGAAGACCTAACCCTACAAACATGGCTATCTAAGGACTACGAGGACCTATGACACCTAGCGAAGACCTCTGACACCTCTGCTGAAGCCCCTGAGGCCAAACCCTCCTACTACAATGGGATTCATCCATCGGCAGATATGGCCTCGGGTGCCCGTGGGTCCCCTTTCATTCACAAGTACTTCGAGGGCACGCAGGAGTTGGCATCGTTATTAGGAAATATGTTCCGGGCGTCCTTCCCAGAGTTCTACCTTAAGTATGAGGCAGCATTTAAAGCTGGGAAGTGGACTGTTGCAGACCCGGGGCCCTTCCTGGGCCGAGCAGTGGTTTGGAAGCTCGACGTGATGCCTCACCAAGATGGTTTGGATGAGGGCCCCACTGCAATATTCCCGATGGGCCGCTTCACTGGAGGTGAATGTTACCTCACAGACTTAAAGCTGAAGCTCAGGTGAGTGTCGTGTCAGGCATTATCTAACTTAAACTCATCTCTGGGTAGCTACCGCTGTGGAGAGGTCATTATATTGATGGCCGGTGCATTATATCATGCAATAGGAAAATGGGCTCCCCTGCAACATCAGGCAATTGACCTGAGAATAACATAGCATTATAAAGCTTTGTCTAGCATATAATTGATATAATATCCATCATAATTGCACTCAGCTCTCCAAAGCTTTAAATGGTTAGACTACGCTGGGGAAAACCACCAAAGACACAATTATGATACATATTGCAAATATCTGCCATCCTTGACAAAGTTTTATAATGCCAGACAACTTCAGATAAAATTGACAAGAAATTATTAAAAAGTTTCAATCTTTATACTCATTTTATCATTTTATAAATCAAATCAAATTTTGATTGGTATTAGGGTATATACATGTAATACTAATACAGGAGAGTAGAGAGAGATGATACAACAACAAAAGAGGGAGATATCAGTTACCTGACTCAAAGAAAAAGAGTGATACCACAAGGAAAAACCAAGGAGGACCAGGAAGGACCAGGAGGGACCAGGGAGGACCAGGGAGGAACCAGGAGGGGCCAGGGCCAAGGAGGAACCAGAGAGGAGCCAGGGAGGACCAGGGAGGAGGATGAACCACCATAGAAGGCCAGAGGTACCACCATGAGAGGATAAAAAGGGAGGGAACTTTGGATGTTGGCTTGAAGAGCCAGAAGTGAGTGTGGTGAAACAAGAGAAGACAAGTGTCGAAGTTGGTGAAAACTTTCAAACTCAGACTTACATAAGCATTTGTCATGTGACATGGCTAGTGCAATATCTTGCAAGTGTTGATAGTGGTGATCAATTGATAGAGAATTGTTGATACAATTGTAAGACTTGACATATCTGCATCACAATGTTGATTTTCTGTCAATGAATTGTAAGACTTGATATTTCAAACATCAGAATGTTGGTTTTCTTGCAATCAATTGTAAGACTTGATATATCTACATCAGATTGTCAGTTTCCTTGCAACCCTTGTTCATTCAATAGCTATTTGTTGTGCTTGTATCAAGCTTTATCTTTGTATATAATCTTATATAATTCAGTGGATTTTTGATATCATTTTACCAATTATATCTGGTCATATCAAGTTCAGATCGATTTCCTGATGAAGGGGTCTCTGAACACGGCATTATGCCAGGCTGAGTAGGAAATGTTTTCTTCTTCCCTCACTCATCGTTTGAGGTCCTTCAGGACAAACCTGCAGGCTGGGCTCTTGACACAGCTGGCGGTGCACTTGTTGACCCAAATACATAAGACTTAGGATAGTTTTCGCTATTCATGAATTCTAACTGGCGGCAGTTATATTCGCCTACGGTCCCGATGTTTGATGAGATCAGCTCCTTGCAAACACAAGTGGATCTGTCGGCCTGGACGGCGAAAATCGAGGAGCATTGGTCGCGGTCTGAAAAAGTATTGATAGGTCTAGTCGCACTTCCCGAAGCATGGTAATTCTGCGACCTCATTTTGGTTTGTTCTTACTGACACGAAATAACCCTTCTTCATCTCAGTCTCTTCCAATCGCCCAATTACATTCTCATCTGCAATCTCTTCCAATCGCCCAATTACATTCTCGCCTGCAATCTTGGCTGCTTTCCCCTTCTTGACCATTGCATTCAAATGTCTTGGCATTATTGACATCAAAGATGGTCAAATATTCTCCCGCAGAACACACAGCGCTGTCTGCAGGGCGATGAAGTGTCCCTTGACTTTCCGCTGATATCTGCATTCCAAGGTGGCTTGTTTGTATGTACACTGTTCCGTTTATGTAGGCACTTCGCTGATGTCATATTGGCTCAACTGAAGATCAACTTATGACTGATATGGTCCCCCAGCATCACAAGCTCTCACTTCTCTAGCCCAGGTGCCGTCTGGAATATCATATTCTTGGAGCAACAACATTCCCAGGGAGCCGATCACATTCTCAAGGATGTCCAGAATGACGTGGATCCTTGGGAAGAAGAGCAACCTTTGGGGAACCCTACCGCACATCGGGTTTGGGGCGCTGCTGTAAGCTGGCTAGATAAACTTCAGCACCACAAAATCATCGTTTCGGTAGGTCTTCCTGTCAGCACTTTAACTAGCATCTTATGAATGATGGTACATATGATCAAAAATTGCGTGATCGGTTTGATTCTGTCACGTTCAAACTCACTCTCGGACAACGTACGTCCTTGGCGAAAAAAAAACATAAGCGCGAGTCAGCAACATACTTCATTTCAATCGCAAGTCCGGATGCTCTATCACGATTAAATATGAGCTTCGACTCTGCATTACTGGCGAACATGCGGAGATGATTTTCGTTACCCTTGTACTGTTTTGCCAACGACGAGGATAAGTCTTGCAGAGAAGGTTCTGCATCAGTCCTTCAAAGCTTGATCAAAAGGTTGGGACAGGACGAGAGAAAAGTACTCATTGCTCATCTTTATGCATGGGTTGGTCAATAAGGGCAGGCAAAACTTAGGGAAGTTGCGGTGCAGGTATACGGGCTCGTGCCATCTCGATGTTACAACAGTGTTTGCAATCGGGGCTTGTCGCTGACCCCGGACTTCGGGACTCTAGGTGGTTTCCAGCATCTCCCTGAGTCAAAGCCAGCGGTAATGCGCCAGGGTGGAACTTGTAGTTTTTTCCACTGTAGAGCACTAGTACTTAGACTTCAGCATTGCCGCAGTTCCACCTTATGTCCTATACTGTAATATATGTCAAGCATTTTTGTCAAGTACAACACTGGTTATACTAATTAAATGCTTCCGTGCTCATACTATGCAGCATGTAGTAGAAGAAATCATCGATGTCTTTGAAAGAAATAACATCACAGCATCATTTGGGCCAGACTTGGTAGCATAGAAGCAGAAGCTTTAAAATTTGGGCCAGAAGGCCTCAGAGCAGACACTCCAGAATTTGGGGCAGACGGCCTTGAACCGTTGGTGATCCGACTCGATGATCAGAGTGCACAGTGATCGATGGGTGCATGGCAAATTTTGGGAGGACACGTGCAGTGCCAGCTCTGACGGAATATCTCGATTTTTCGAGTTACATAATCCAGCGCCCTCAAGGCCTCACCGCTCCCCCATATTGCACTCGTCAATGGGAAGGGCACACGACTGGGGACAACACTTTCATGAAACTTGATCAACATACCTTTTACCCATGGACCTTGCAATATGGTTGCGGAAGTCTTGTGCTGGCCAGCTGGAAATTTAACCCCTCGCTGCATCCTCACTGTGCCGCCACTGCCGCAAAGTCAGAGGGTTCTTGCGAGGAGGCCTGAGGCACTCTGAATATTCGAATGATGATCAAACATCAACGTTTCAAATTCTGATTTCAACCCTACAGCAATCCCACACGTACATTGCACTTGGACTCATAATCAGCTTGGACTAGCATCTTTGACGTTATGGCCAAGGAGGGCTTTGCTACTCAACTTGTCTGTGGTGTACAAGCAGCCAGGTTGGTCACAAGCTTGCTTTGCACTGGCAGCGAATGCTTATTTGGAGGGATAAGTTGAAGTAATCGTGGTCATCTTCGCAATTCAAGGTACATATATTTGTAAGTTTTTCCCAACTTGGGACAATGAGATCCATCCCATGTTGATGATATTCCAGGCATCGCACCGCCATTGAATCAGTCAAGAAAAAGGTATAACAGTCTGACACTTCCAACACGCCACTAGCGGGGCACCCAGTATCGTTGGAGAAACCACCCCAACAACCTTGTGGTCTAGGGCTACAGGCGTTTATGCCGCAACTGGAAGACCCCCTTCCTCGCAAGACACTCTTTTGTGGATTACCTGCCTTGCTATCCTTAGCATAGACTCTCCCGCATAAACATTGCACTTGATGATAATTCCCGTTTCGTGTTCGTTCTGAGACTGCTTTTGTTTGGCCCATTTTTCTTGGATCGCACGTGATACTGTGTATTGTCAGTACATCCTCAATTGGATTTCCATCACATAGATCTTACATGTTCCCGCACTTCTTGATATTCTACCCCGAAGCGAGGAACGAGCGTAGGGTTAGAATTAGGACTTTGCGGCAGCGGCAGTGGAGCACGTGGCCTCTCTTGTCTCCACACCACGCAGTGCTCACGCCACGCTCCAGCAGGCTCAAACCGGCCTGCTGCCTTCTGCTTTTCTTTTCTCCGTGTTTGCTCTGCTCTTCAAAATCTTCGTGACCCTACTATAGGTGACTCCCAAATTTTCATTGGCCTGATTTCTATTTTTATAGGCTATCTTCGCCGGCTACTTGGCAACACGGTGGGCTCTGAGGCCCAGTGAAAACCGGACAGTGCGGGAACATGCGAGAGCGTGCCACATCATGCACCGCCAGCTGAAACCGCCCTCGCACGATCTCGACAAGAAATCCGGACGAATACACGATGTAAAAGGAGTCCATATCGTGCGTCGTCGTGCAAGAGTCATTCAAGTTCTTTCTGCACGATGTGGCACTCCCTTGCATTCCTTACGAACGGTTTATATCATATTGCTTCAAGTTGCTATCACTACTATTAATAGTACAAAATACAAATACAATGCATTGGAATGGTATGAAACACTCTTCGCATTCTCGTCGCCCCCGGTGCTTGACACCTCGCTCTCACTCTCAAACTCATAAAGCTGCTCAGGGGTAGGGTTCTGGAATGACACGAATATCTTGATACCATAGGGTATCTGGCGCAGACCATATGCAGCATGCATGCCAAGGGGGACAGTGAAAACTTGGTCGAGCTCCTCCAGGGTCTTGCCTTTTGTCTCGTGCACGAATAACAAGATGAGCGCCCAGAGAAGACAGCACCATGCTGCGTACCAGCTGAAGGCACCTTGTTGTTTGAAGGCCAAGACGAGCGAAGGCCAAGTGATTGAGAGAATGAAGTTCCAGAACCAGGTGGTCGCAGTAGCAAAGGACATGCCGTTATCACGGATAGAGAGGGAATGCCTCTGTGGAGTACATGAATGGCACTGGACCTTCGCCTGGAGAATAGAAGATCGCGAAGAGGTCTGAGGGAACATATATCAATGGCAGTATCAAGTACCAAAGGGATGACGTACATATTCCGATACTAACACCAGTTACATGCCCTGTCTCCGAAGTACCCCAGAAGGAGAAGCCCGCAATTAAAAGACAGATGGCCATGCATGGAAATGTGAACAAAAGTGGGTTCCTCCACCCGTAAGTGAGTAACTGATGCTGCAGATATCACAATGACTCACCTGTATTGTTGCCTGACCCGTAGGAGTACTAGAAAGACAGCAGCAATTGCGCATATATGCACCCAGTCCCATAGTATTCAATAATATATTGGCTTGAATATTGTTGACAGAACTTACTAAGGCAAATGCTCCGAGTCAGGGTGCTGCCATTGAAGAAACTTAAGTGTTTACGTTTAGGACTCGAGCGGATTACTAGCTGCCTGCGGTGTTGTTGTATGGGGAAACACGATGGTAAGGGAACAAGAGACTCGGAGGTGTTGATGACATGAAGATGGACTTTAGATTTGAAAAGGTTTTGTTACTTCGCGCACTGCAGTGACATGCATATAGATAGCAAATGTAAATATTACAGAATCATGCGAATGCAAAATAAGTGCGAGGGAAGCAGAATTCACGCAAGGTTTGTGCAAAGTTCATGTGTTTGCATGCGCTGCGCTCACAAAAAAATACTCATCATTTGCTATCAACCAGATCTACATGATATGGCACTATGCATAACACTCTCGCACGCTCTCACATGTTCCTGCACTGTCCGGTTTTCACTGGGTCTGAGGGCCTGGATCCTTGCACGCATCCGCATGCAATGAAGACAAGTCCAGCGGGGAAGCTGGCCATGGGTAGAGGGCATCCAAAATGCTTCTGTGCCGCCCTCTCAAGTTTACTCATGCAGGAAGTTTGCTGTTGCAAACTCTCGTCAGGTTCCTTCTTGCCCATCAAGGCAGGGAACCTGATAAGGGGAGGGAGCTATCTGCTTACTCACTTTGATGTGAAGTAGACTGCCCTGCATACCGGTTTTTATTTTGTCCCTCCCATTGCTCTTCCCCGCACCTTGCTCACGCAGATGCCCACATATTCACTCACATGGATGCCCGCTTTTTTGCTCATGCGGATGCCTGCACCTTTGCTCACACAGATGTCTGCAATCTTTCTCACGCAGATGCCTGCATTTTTGCTTACGCAGATGCCCGCAACATCGCTCATGCGGACGCCCTCAAGCTGCTATCTCTTCTTTCCATCAGCACTTTCCTCACCTCGAAGCGTCGCTCTGGGGTTCCTAAGATTTGGGATCCGAGGTTCACTTCGCTGTGTCATCTCACTCCTAACACTTGGGAATCACAGCTCACCTCGGCTCTCTCTCGCACAGGTTGGGGCTGCCATCGGGGCCGGGTTGCCCCTTTGGGGCTTCCACCTGAAAAACTATCTGCTTCAATAAAGCAAACATTTCTTTCATTTACCGCTACTAAGACTGCTCCATGACAGCAAACACCAAGTAGTTGGCTCATCGAGTCAGGGTGGACCACATGAATCACACCCTTAAGCAAGGGGCATCCGAGTCGGACCTTTAATATCAGGCACACATTGAGCTCATGAACTTTAGTTGCCTCAAACATCCAGAAAAATTTTCAAATATGTATGTATTTATTCCTTTGTCTAACAGTGGTTTTCTTCGTGTGAAGTTGTACACATGTTCGTATTCATTAATGATCTCTCGGCATATAGTATAGCATGATACAGTTGGACAATTTGGACAGGTCATTTTGTTACACTGAGGTGCACGGTGAGCATGTGGTCTCATGTCGAAGGGGGAAAAAAGGCTTACACCATGTTCTTTTACGAATGCTGTGTGTAACTGTGATTAGAGCTACTGATTGAAATAGTTTGTAAGAACATACCTTTCTGGCACTTCGGACAGTTTCGCATCAGTGCACAAGCTGAAAAATATTGTCAAAATAAGTCCCTAATGATCATCATGTGAACGTACTCATTGCTTTCTCAATAACATGCTGCACGTCAAGGTGTTTGTCTGATTGCACTTCTGGAGGACATTGTGAGTGAAACAGTCAATGGATACAGAATCGAAGTTACACTTGCAGCTCTTCGACAAATGATCCTACTCAAATGATGAAAGTTGGACCCTCTTCTGCATGAAGGTTTGGATACGTACAGACTGACTTCTTACATTCTCGACGGCTCACCGCACCGCAGTCCGCATTCTCACACCGAAAAAGCTTCTCCATCTTGTTCTCGATCACGCATTTATAATCGTAAAAAGGGCATTCCTCCAAGTTCTCAAGGCCGGCAGCCTCAATATCCTAGCGCTGCTTAGGCAATGATACAGCTCAAGCAGCTTCAGTGTAAGGAAATGCTCCAGCTCGGACTGCGGAAAGAGAAGTTTGCATCCGGACTGATCCATGCAAACGATATAGGGATTGCGCTCGCCTAAAAGGTTGGATGCGTAGGAAGACATGCAACCTTTGCAGAATATATGTGCTTGCAGACACTGGACCATGTTGTCCTACTCACGAAGTTAGATGATGCTTGCGAGGAGAACGAGGAAAGCAACAAACAAATGGGTACAAGGAGAAGCAGCAACCACATTCAATACCATCTTCACATTCTGCACATGCATCATTGTCATCAAAATGTCGGTAGTGAAAAGACTGAATCATCTGTGCAAACAAAGCTGGGCCAATGCCAAGCCGCACAGAATCTCAGAGCAAGCACGCAAGCTCATGTGTCAAACCACTGCGATACGTGAGGTAGAAGGGGAACTGCATTGATACTGAGTCGGGCAGAGCAGCAAGTAGCTCACTGCTCCAGCCTTGATAGTTCTGGTTGCAGCTCGTATTTGAGCATCGGTAGCTGTAGCTCGCAATGAACATGAGTCGGTCAACGTCCACTACCCATCGTGCATAGCGAGTCCATCCCGCACAGTGCAGCTTCGAAGTCAATTTGTCTCTACCCTTCCTGCCCACTTCACGACGCGCAGGACACTCGACCCCGCTCACAAAAGGTGGGGGAGCCATGCAAAAAAATGTGGACGGTAAAACACGCCTGGGGAAAGCTGGAAGACTGTCCGACAGGCAAGGAATGGGTTTGACGACCCATCTTAAAATGACCCTCTCTCGTAGCAGATGGGCATGCCATGCTTTGAGATCTCCGCCTTCAACCATTCGGTAAGTATTGCGTATTCGTTCGGGAGCCAGGCGGGCATGCTCGACCATGGAACAAACCTCCTGAGTGGCACATCGCTCGATGTGGGCACGGCATCATAAGGCTCCCTTCGAAACTCCACATCCAAGTCCTCATCTTCATCAGCATCATCCATGTCATCAACCGGGATGGTTTCTGTGGCACGAGAGAGGTCCGAGTCATACAGGTTTTCAAGCAGTGCCTGTGCCATAGCACCATATTAGCGCACAGCAAGAAAACTCGGGCAGGAACGACTCACCGTCCAAGGCATCACGGTCCATACCACAATTCTTTCTAGATGGAACAGAGGAACTGCGCTCTGACTGTTTCCCTTTGGCCATGGATGTCAGCACGGGCTGGGGATTTTCATTTGCGAGAGGAGAGGTTGGCGGTGGCAGTGACGGCTGTGCACGTTCGTCGGAGATATGGCTGGGGGTGGGGGTGGATGTGCAACCGCTGCATTCGATGGCAGGACACTGGCAGGTGCTGCAGCCCACAAGCGAGATGCTTCGATATCTAAATTTAACAAGGTCAGGTGCTCAGCGGTCAAGTTTGGTAACCGAATCATGCACCCATTAATACTGTGACTTTACCCATCGATTCTATGATACGTCAGCCACTGCGACACTGAGCTCATCAGCTACCCCTGTCAGTGGCTACTCACCCCCAGTGAAAACCGGACAGTGTTCAGCCACCCCTGTGGAACGCATCAGTAGTTGCAATCAACGATGATGAGACTGGTTCCGCAGGATGGTACCTGGAATATTTGGCAAGTATTCGGCAGCTGTGTTGATAGACTTCCCGGCACTTTCTGGACAACTGCTGGTGGACCTGTCCCCAGACCTTGACACAGAGTCTGTGACTTGATCTCACGCTGACTGGCCAAATCCCGCACTTTCTGATAGGTATAGCCCAAGCGCCCAATTTTCATCCATCCGTTCACGGTGTATCTGCGTCTATATGTGTGATATACTACGGTTACTAAAATCGTACCCGAATGCAAGGCTCAGAACAATCAACACCTTGGCCCTTGATGTGTGCTTCACGCGGTGGAAACATTGATCTCTCTCAAGTCATCATAGCGACTCTTCAGTGATGCCAACAGCACGTACGGTTAGTATATGACCCTACTTACATTCAAAGCAACCCAATGGTGGTCAACTCAGTCGATGATGCATAATGTTAATTGCGGCCCCATTACAATTGTCGTACTATATACACACTCAGGCCTTCAGCCCTTCGTGCGCCCTCTCTTCTTTTCTATCATACTCACAGTGCTTAGTTTGCATGACTACATTATTCCGAATGCTTGAGCAAGGTATGTGTCTTGCAACTCAAACTCAGAGTTACATAACATCCTACTGATGCTCGTGCTTTTGCCGCTAGCCTTTCATCTTAACCACCCGACGACATACGGTGGTTCTTGCTCTTTGAGCTAGGCTTGATACTCTCGATTTGTTAGGCAACTGTCCCTTGATTTCCAATGCCATATAGAGTAAGCTCTGACTGGATGCCACAGGTATGCCTTATTTTCACCACCTTCTTACCTGTCTCCTAAGCGACCTCGAACACGCTCACATTTTGAGGGAAATGTCTAACGTGCACCAAGGTCCATGATTTAAAGATGCCGTGAATATGCAAGAGATGATCATACAATTCAGTTGCTAACCTTTGCAGATGGTGTCCTGACCCTCTTCAAGCTGCGTGTTTTGGCCACATTTGCTGAGGCTCTCAGCTGCTTGACTTCTCTCTACCATGCTGCCTCCTCAGAATCTCTTCAGTTGGTTGCACCAGCCCGCGCCATGGCTTAGGCAACCCGGCCCACGTCAGCTCAGTACTCTTATAGCTTGACCTAGCTTGTGAGTGATCGCCAAACTGGGACATTGTCGCAATGCTTATCAAAGCAGCTGAACACGCTGTGCTGTACAAGTATAGCCTGGTGAATGCCCAGAACCACTATATTGGCTTTGCCCAGACTGGAACGGTATGAACTGATCTTCCTATCAGGTTCATTATATCTGATGCCGCTCAAGCCATATTACCAACACTCTCCGGCTGCCCCAGCACCTAATAGCACTACCTCGACCTACAATGATTCTACCTTTTCGAGTTCGATCAGCATGGCCTGGGGAATGTACATTCAGTCTTCGAACGACATCATTGTATTTGGTATTTACTCTAACTTTGTCTGTTCTTGCACGCCATTTAATAATCACACGTACAGGAGCGGGCTTCTATAGTTTCTTCCAGGTGAGTGGACTGCACTATTTGATCTTTTGTTGCTTATCTGAATCGATTATTGGTTCAGAGCTATAGCCAGGACTGTTTGACCGCAACACTTGCCAAGCACACACTTTCAACGTCAATTGCGCGTCAAACATCATTGCATACAGTGTGTCAACCATAGGTACTACGTACCAGCTCAGCGTATCATAAGATGGTGTCATCCGCTCCAGCGACAATGGCGATGGGTTCCAAGAGACTTTCACAGCTTGGAGCAAGTAGGAAGGACCAATTGAATTTTGCAGTGCTAAATTTGAATACATCATACGAGAAGTCTGGTGCCAGTAATGCAAGTCCCTGCACGAGAGAATACGAGAGAATACGAATTCATAACTGAGTAGACAGTGGGCTTCATAAACAAGTTCTGGGAAATTGGCTAGTGGAGAATAAGAATTTGCATGTGCCCCTCTCGCGTGGCATACAACAGCAAATAAGGGAAACCTTTAGCTTTTCGCTTAGCAGCTGCCTCGCGAATTTGCTGAGTATATGTCATGTAAATAGTAGGCATGGATGCTGTAATTCCCTTCCAGGTCTCTTCATCGGTGATGCAGGAGGCATTCTTCACCAGGTATCAAAGACCACATTCGGAACATCAACAGCAAGCATCAGCAATCCATTTTGCACTGCCGTTTTAAGATGCCCGGCCCTTTTGTACATTGAATAAATGTTAGTCGACTTGAAATTACACCTGTGATTGGCATGACCTCAATCAAGAAGGATTTGTTTGACAGGCTTTTTCTGCTTCTTTGTATCGACGGGTAGGATGAGTTGTACTTCAGGGGAAGCGTGAAACTGATCTTCGATCAGCCTTGAAAGATAGAAAAGTTCAAAAATACAAACCTTCATAAACTGTGCCCTTCAAGATGCTTTTCACTTTGAAAGTGGCCTCCTCGCGGCGCACGGTGCGGGGTCGAGGATAAATAGAAAATCTTAAGCCGGAGTGGTGAGTGATGACATTGTATGCACAACACCCATCAATGCCCTGAAGAGTCAGGCGAAGTCGTGGACGTTTGAACCTAATCTGACTCGGTTGGAAAGAAGTGAACCCTTCAGGTTGAAAAGAAGTTAGCATCTACAGGAGGGTTGGTGCCTTGCAGGGCATCCGGACATTGCACCAGTGAATGGGCGAGTAGACTGTCTCACATTCTTTGGAGAAGCATTCATGTCCAACTGAGTCTATTGCTCGATGGATGCACTAAGCACATGTATGAAATGTGCTGGATAAATTTGTAGGATCAGGGCATACTGAGCTCCTCCAAGCTAGACAATCCTCGCCAACTGGCATGCAAATCGACCTGTCACTATACAGAGAAATTAAAATGCGAGGCATCAATGATTGTCATTAATGATGACATAAAAATGGTGAAATACAACACAAGGAGGATATCAATATGCATGTGACCATTCGTGTTCTGACACCATCAGTGACTGTCATCGTTGGACAGAGAAGCACAGCAGAGGAGCAGCACAACGCGAGCCCACTATTTGGAGTTGTCAATGCGTTTTGCATTGTTGCTAGCTCGTTCCGGCCACCGAGAAACATACAGAGCCTGCAGATGAAACTTGAGACACCAGCTATTGAGAACACATCCCCCAAATGACATATCTTCTTGTCATCTAGTGCAGGAACATCGACAACAGGAGGGCTGCAACGAGAGGAGGTCCCAGGTCCCCGTGGATGTTGCTGAGGTTTGTTTTATTCATCTGTGTTGGGCGTGGAATGGTGGAAGAGCTCAAGACTTCTTCTCTGCACAAAGTGAGGTTGAGTGACATACATGGATAAGTATTTGTAAACCAACATACTCTTTGGCCTTTTCAGAGCCGTCGAGCTGTCATTGTCGTCTTTGCCACTGGAAGAGTGGTAGCTCAAATCGGCCTCAGATACATCTCGAGATCTTTTGATGCCAGGTGGTAGAACGTGAGAAGTTTCTGCCACTGCGGGAGGTAGTGGTAGACATTGCTGGTGTTGCTCAGATGCACGCTTGGCATCCTCGGCTCGTTTGAGGGCAACAGCTTCAGAGTGTGCACTGATTTCGGGAGTAGCGGTGTTAGATGCACCGGTTAATTTCTTCGAGGGAGCAGGTGCGTGTTTAGAACGCAATGGTGGCTCTTGGTCAGTTTGATTTGTTGCCGGCATATTTCTGACTGCAATGGGTTTGTATGGTCCGAGTCAATGGAAGGTTTCTGCATTTGAAATACATATATTAACTGTATAGATGCTGTCGCAATACTGTCGGCACGAACCGAGAAAGTAAGTTACAGGCCTGAGCCTGAGCCCTGGGTATGGGCCTGCAGATGTTGTGGGCCCAGCCCATGGCCCTCGTCAGCCCACTCATAGGGCTGGGCTGGGCTTCTATAGGGCTGGGCCATATGGGCCTGCGGGCCTGAGCCCTGGCCCTGCACATCACTACCTAGTAGCGAGCATGACCTCGATGCCAGTGACGTGCCAATGGATGCACTCCTTGACCATATGGCTTCCGGGGGTGAACACGTCCGTTCTGACTGCTGTATTGATGCAGATGGCGGACTTCTGTGTTCAAACCACTCCGAAGTCTATGATGTGGGTGACATTACTGCCGAAGATGTGGAGAGTGGCTCGAATAGTGTTCCGAAGGTTGATTATGGGCGTGGAAAGCGTAGATGCATCACAAATTCGATGTATGATGATTTCTGATCCCATTAGTGCATAATCTATGTTTTTTTTTCCATATGTCACAAATTAGCTTCGTCCCACCAAAAATTCATGTGACAGTCACACCAAATAGATTCGATTCGTTAAGGGCTGTGACCTGTGACGAACCTAGTGTCGTATCTCTACAGTATGAGATTTATACATTACTAACGTATCATTATGAAAAAGTGTACTGTAATGGTATAATTACAGTGACCGTCACGCTGTGACAGGCAGCAGCCGAGATGATCCTTATCATTTGTAATCTCATTGATTATCTCCTTCGGACCTAGAATCTTGGAGTTCTGACCTCACCTGCCACATCTGTGACGGGGCAACAGTGCACACTCATGCCTACTACCGCCATAGTAGCTCGCTCTAGCGTCAAGCTCAAGGATGATCATCACACCTCTTTCCCACCAAAGCTTTCAAACACATGTAGACGTCCGGCCAACACCACAAATGTCTCCCGTCTAGCGCAAACGATATCCCAGACTGGGGCCACAAGTGCCAGTGCGCTGCTGAACAAAAATTCCAAGCCTGATCCCGTTAAATCTGATCCTGTATCCACAGACTTGTCCCCAAAAACCAAACCTGCAGCACAACAATCTATCAAAACACTCCTGCGGCATCCGAGTCAGGCTGCCATACCAGTAGAAGAGGAGGTACAACTTGAAGAGCCTGAGAACACAGTTGAACTCTCCACTACTCCCGTGGCTACCCAACCTGAGCTTGAAGTCGCTGCAGATGATGTTCCCTTGTATGATGTGCAGCAGTTCTACAATTCTGAACAGTTTACCCCCAGTATGTTTCAATGGAAAGTTGACTTTTATTTGATTCTAACTGGGCTGAAGTTGTGGAGGAGGTATGGAAATATTTAACTGGACCTACTCCAGCAAAAAGTCATATGGTATGTCTTCAGCCACGGTTCAAGTTCAACTTGAAGTTGACCCGCGAGTCACCAACCATTTGCTTACCAAATATCACAGGAATTTGCTGGCGTGGGACCACGAGAATTTGAATTAATAGAACACGCGGTGAGGGAAACGGGCCGAGTAGCGACGAAGCCAAGGTGAGCCAATGATGCTAATCTATTTCGAGGATTGCTCAATTGGGCGCTTCAGGCTCACATACGACTATATCGAACATCTGCTTGTCATCGATATGCCTACTGTTCTGCATGAAGCATTCTACGACGACTTGAAGAAATCGTTCACGTTCGCGATGGATTATATCCCTTACCATCGCAGGACCATAAATCCACAGGTTCATATGAATTACCCGCTCCAGATCACAGACAAGTCTGTCACGCCTGATATGGCGATCTCGTTAACCGCGCGCCAAGGACCCACAGAAGTTCTAATCATTCCTTTCGTTGGAGAGACCGCTGTGACGGAAGAGTGGGATCACGTATTTCGGAAGGTGGAGTCCATGATTGAGGAATATCCAGAGGCGATCTTTGCGTCAATCGTCCTCGTACGTGAGGCTCGACGTTATGTCTGTCCTGCAAGAAAGTCTACCGCGTCAAAGACGTTGCATAATCGTAAGCCCGACGATCTTCCCGGCGAACCTCATCCCCTTTCCCTCAAATCTTTCATCAACAAACGTTCTACGCCACGCACTTTCGAGCAGCCTGTTAGGATCGCCAATCACACATGGTGTCATGTTCAATCGGTTGAATATTTCCTTTGGATTAAAGGAGATGACGATAAACCGATTGACATGCGCAACGGAAAGGCTGAGCACAGGGCCCATGGGGTAAGTTATCGTAGTATTGTGCGAGGCGTTCTGACTTCATTTAATCAAGACCTTGGTGCCCGAACTCCGTATGGACGCGATTACGAAGCTCCTCGACCGAGGAATGGAAAAACTTAGAGATTTATTCTTTTCCTTTCAGAAAGAATGCGACCATACCTCTACCATTGATCATTCAGTCGTCCAGAAGTTCGTCAACCCACCGTTTCCCATCGACTGGGAGCTCAGCGCGTTCAACATTATGTCCGCGGTGGATCTCACAGCGCACCTGCGCTACCTCAACTGGCATTCTGCACGTTTTCGAGACTCAAAACAAGACGGTGATTCGTCGTACGAGCCTTCGGAAGCGGAGGAAGGTGCTAATGCGAATCCCGCGTTGACTCGTTCCAAGCGTCGTCGTCGCCCTTCAAAAGCTCCTCCACCTCAGACGTTTCACAGTATCGCTATGGTTCCCGACGCGTCCATTTCTAACCATGTGGCGGCTGGCTCTAGCAGCAAACCCAAGAAGGATTCGGCTGGCAAGCCTAGACCTTCCAAGGGTGCCAAAACGTCTAGGGGCGGTCATAGCGGCAAGGGCCCGAACAAACGTCGAAAGGTTTAGGATGTCGTGCGGATTGCTTTTGTGGTAAACGGACACAGTATGATTCGTCAATGACTTTCATACCATCATGGTGTTTTCTCTCTTTTCACATACATCTTCGGTTCTCTGACAAATTGTTCATCGTTTTAATAGGCGAGTTACGTCGCAGCTCTCAGTTCAAGTATGTCTACCTTGTTTCATTCTGCCAAAACCTGTAACTACGTGGTACTACATCGTGTAAGTTTGATCAGAATCATCAGATGGATGATTAGATGTAATCACGTGAGACAACTTGTTGACATGCAACCACCACCATCAAATAATCCCAACTCACTCCATAGAGTCCATACTACCTCCTTTTCGCCCCCAGGACATACTCTTAAGCGAATTAGGTCTCTTGACACAACTTATCTTTGACAGGTACTCTCAAGGTGAAGGACTTCTTGTGGAACAAGTGCAAAATTCTTGTCATTGGCGCAGGTGGTTTAGGATGCGAGATACTCGCCAATCTTGCTCTGACTGGGTTCAAGGACATCCATCTCATCGACATGGACACGATGATCATGATCGACATCAGCAATCTTAATCGTCAATTTTTATTCAGGTGTGTCACATTTATGAGATGGCATGTGTGTGCTGACCTAGGGATCAGTTCCCTCAAGACCTGCAGACGTTGGAAGACCGAAGGCCATAGTTGCTGCAGAGCATGTGATGAAACGGGTGCCGGGAGTCAAGGTCACTTCGTAAGTTGGCAATTTCTTGCGCACTGTGCGCACCATCTCTGATATGCGAGGCGTGTAGGTACTACGGCAAGATACAAGACAAGGGCGACGATTATTATTTGCAATCTAATCTCGTCATCTGTGGTCTAGATTTTGTGGAAGCGTGTCCGTGGATTAACGCTACTCTCGTTAACCTAGTGGATCCAGCGAATCCTGAGAGTTTGAAGACCCTCAGACGGTGATACCGAAGGTGAATTGGTCTCTTTTATTTTGCTGCGCGACTTCAATAACTGTGAGAAGGTTTCAAGGGGCAAGCTCGAGTCATTCTTCCGACTAGATCATCATGCTTTGAGTGTTCCCTTGATATTCTCAACAAGCCAACCACATTTCCTATCTGCACCATCGCGAATACGCCTCGTCTCCCTGAACACCGTATAGAATGGGCCTCTGTGCTTGAATGGCCTCACACGCGCGGAGGTCAGTCTCGCTGGACGTCCCATTGTTCTAAGAGAAACTCGATACTGATGATCCTGAGCACATCGGATGGTTGTATTCGATTGCAACAGCAATTCAAGATTGAAGGCGTGACTGGGTCACTTACGCAGGGTGTTTTCAAGAATGTCATCCCTGCAATCGCATCAAATAATGCCATTATTGCCGGTATGTCAACACCCACCCTTACTCGATCTCTCTGATGGGAGTGTTGACAGCTTCATCTTGCAATGAGGCTTTCAAGATTGCAACAAGTTCAGCGGCTTATCTGAACAACTACTTCATGCTCATTGGGACTGAAGGAACATATTCGTACACCTTTGAGCATGAAAAGCGCGATCATTGCCCTGTTTGCGGAGGTGAAGCCCTGGAGATGTCCATCATGATAAGTCGTGATTGGACTGTCGAGCAACTCATTGAACTTTTGACTGAGAAGCAGAACATGTATGTATTCATTACTCTTTGACATCCATGGCTCACCCTGGCACAGTCAGATTAAGAAAGCGTCTCTCGCAACACCAGAAAAGCCAATTTATTTCCATCAGCCACCTCAGCTGGAAGAAGCTACACGCCCGAACTTGGAGAAGAGAGTCTCAGAACCGAGAATATCGCGAGTGTCATTTCCCTCTTCACCTGGTGCTTTGTCTGACGGTCCGGCACAACAGACCTCTCCGTTCCTTTCCTCTCTCCCTGTCTCTGCCACGGAACTTAGCATACAGACTCATGTCATCAATTCGTTACCTCAAATACCTTCGTCACAGTTGCGTTCGGTCGTCCATGTCGCAAAATCACGGTGCGCCAGTCCGATCTAGGTGGCGTAGAAGCATGCGTGGGAAAGGCGTTTGGGCGGGTGACGATGCTTTAGTGAGCACTTATTTGACTTTAGAGTGTAAAGGTGCTGATGGGCGGTAGCGTGCCAGTGGATTTGAAAGAACTCGCATCCTGTAAAGGCGTTTGTAGATAGTGGAGCGCAGCAGACCATCAGTACGTCTTATCCCACCCTTTCCGTGTATGACTGACTTCACTCCACTTGTGCAGTGAGCCCCGAATGCACAGAAGCATGCGGGTGCGTAATTTTCTCCCGCATTAGACGAAACTGATGCATTGCAGGATAATGCGTCTCACAGATGGGCGATTTGCAGGCATCGCACGTGGAGTGGGGACCGCCAAAATTCTGGGACGTGTGCATAGTGCACAGATGCGACTTGCTGACTTGCATCTTCCGTGTTCGTCCACGATAATTGAGGTTGGTCTTCTTTTCTGATGTATCTCATCCGATCATGAAGCTAATATAAACTCGAGGGCCGCGATGTAGATCTTCTGCTCGGGCTTGACATGCTGAAGGCACACCAGGCATGCATCGACCTCGAAAAATCCGTGCTGCGTATTTAAGGGCGTGAAGTAAGTTTCCTCTCCGAACACGAACTCCCTGAGAAAGCACGGATGATCGAATCGGGAGCGGACGATCCCAGCCGCGTCTACCTCGGGCACTTCCAGCAGCGCTTCACAACCTGCACGAACGAGTGGTAGTAGAAGTGCTGGGACCAGTGGCTCGTCGTTTCCAGGTGGAGGAAACACTGGCACGCTGGGTTCGGCGCCTCAGGCTGGTGCGCCACGCGCACCGACGCGTCCCGCCGCTACCCAGTCACGACACCCAGATTCTGCTATCGAGCTGATCATGGGACTTGGGGTATCGCGGGAGGTAGCGATCAGTATGTTGGATGCGGCGGGTGGGAATGTGGATGCTGCTGCAAGTTTGTTGTTCTGAGTCCTAGGGTGGGCGGAGATTCTTGCAATGGTAAGAAGATGCTAGACATTGTCGCCATGCCTCTGTCATCCGGAAATTCATCTGGTGCAGCCTCCATGTTGAAGCCTGAAACCACCGCCGTGTGCATTCAATCAGCACTCGTAAGTTATCCTGAGTCTTCTTCAGTCTAATACAAGTTTTGCAGGTCAATCGCGACAATCTACAATTAATTGTGCAGCAGGTGTTGTCCTATCTTGTCAAGCCCGAGTCTTCCGCCATTCCGTCTGCGGTACAATCCCTATCTCAGCACATCATCCCGTCTGCTCCTGCAAAGTCCCCAGGTGCACCATCACAATCCATCGCCTACCGTCTTGTCTTGTCACAAAGGATCATGACAATGTTGCCGATTTTGAATGGTACCTCTCAGTCCTCGTTGACCTCGCATACGTATTGAACGTCGATATCGGCACGCAAATTAGCGACCAACTAGTAGTAGACGTTGTCGGACGCGTGAGAGCGTCTAGGAGCTATGTTGATGGTAAAAGTATTCCAGCCAGAGATTGCGTCTCTGAGGAATTGAAGGTGAGCGTCTTGTGCATCATACCATAACTATACTTCAACTCACGTTTACCTCCATAGGCCGTTCTCGTCCATCTTGCCGACCTCACGATATGGCAATCAAACAATCATTGGCTCGGAGGGTTACAATAAACCCGGCCTGGCATGACTCCCAACTTAGAGCCTCTGTCCGCACTATTCTCACAGTCACAGTATGCACCTCCCCCGGTAAGGCCCGCTTTCCAACTCTATTCTATACATACGCTGATCATGATGTCACGCTGTGCATAGCACACGGATCTCTTCAGGTGAGCATTTGCCTCAGTCTTCCTCGACTTCCGCTGGCGTCATCTAGCACTCGTCTTCATTCATTAGATCATTGGAATGCCGGGAACTTAACATAACCTGTCGCGAAACTCGATCATACTCTGGGCAACCGTGACAACCCGGTGCAAGGCCACGTGAGCACGAATCACATTCGGTTCATCATCGGGTCCTCAACTCTGACATTGCCGCACTCAGGCTATGTTGGGGTGTCACACAACTTTCGCAATGGCCGAAGGTGGCAGTAATATAGCACTGTGGATATCTCCCTGCCCCAAACATTATTTCTGGTACTGTTATCCCAATTTTGAGTCTCCTCTGTCTTGACTGACCAGGCTACTAGCGCTCAGCTAGTCCAGCCTGGACGACTCAGTACTAGTAGTACTAGTGTTCCCTACTTCACAGTGCGTCATGCGATTCTTCTGTTGCGCCTGGGACTGTCAGCTCGCTAGGACCAAGACCGCGCGTCTGATCCTTCTCGCAGAATGACTCGTATCGTTGGTCTCCGTGCAGTGACGACGAGACGCCACCCGCAATTCGACGCGATCAGACCAGAAATCGCAAGCCCTTAGCCGTCGTCGCAATGCGGCCGGGACGATTCCTAGCGTGAATCTGAATTCGCGCCAGAACCGCATCGAGAGGTGGAGAGTCGGGGAAGCAACCAGTGACCAAGGTGGGTTCTCCCCGCGATCCGCTTCATCTGCACCATCCATTCCGCTTCTGACATGCGCAGACGCTGCTCGGCGCGATCTCCAATTTGGTGTTTTAGTTCAGCGATCGCGCTCGTCGAAGGAGCTCGATGTTTTTCACCTCCATTTAATATCTATGTACTCTCATCAATCTATGTTTCTCCTTCAAACCACCTGCATGCGTGACTGTGCTGTGATATATTCATGTGCCTCAACGCCTAGCAACTCTACATCGAAGTAACGACGAAACGCCGACAACAAAAAATCACGACAGCGAGGGCCTGTGGGTCTTCATGCAATCCAACACAGCTTGCACGCATTTCTGAACGCCCCGGATGTGCTGACCCTCCAACGCTCTTTTGATGAGCTTCAGGTTGGATTCTGCGATCAAATCCTTGGCATCAATAATGAGGTCTGCTGCCTGGACATGGGGCTTCCCAAGCCCGTGCTTCTTAACCGCTATTTGAATGAACTTTTTGCTACTCATCACACCACTGTCGTTGACCTGGGAACGGGTCGGAATTTGTTGGGGACGGTTGAAGGTCTGTGGTACTTACGAACTCGATGAGCGGCACTACGTCCTCCTCGACGAGTTTGAAGATGGTCCAGGGAGCGCCGTGGTCATGGATGATTCTGCCAAACTTTGACCACCTGGGCTTGTGAGTATCGACCCATTGATCGACGATGATCACCACCTTGTGGTACTCGTCGTCGTCGGCAAGTTCGGACGTCGCCAACCCTGCCGAGGACTTTGAGGACGTATTTGTTGGTTTTGGTTTGATCGAGTCGCGCTTCTTCGTCGCCAACCATGGGGTCGAAGAGGACTGGTCCGTCGCTGATGTCTCAATCTGGAATTGTCAGCAGCAGCATTGAAGGACGCGACAGGTAGAACCTACGGCATTGTGCACCACTAGCTTGGTATAAGATTTGAGGAGGACGGGCCCATCAACTAACTCCCCCCTCACCTCGAATTCCCTCGAATCTGAGCGGGCAGTTTCTCTCCGTGTCAAGGGGATACTCCCATGGGACATCTGGATAGCAATGTCATGTTCGATATCCTGGAGCAAGCAGCTCTCGTTGAGCAGCGGCAAGACCGCTGAAACCACCTCTCCGATGGTAGTCTTGCCTGTTTCGTCGACGACGACTTCAGCGCCCTCGATTAGGGAGACCCCATCGGAGTCGTCGTTTATTCTCAAATGCAGGACCAAGCGTGCCTTTGAGGGCTCGAGGGACGAATCCATCGCTGCGTCTATTACTTTTTGGGCTATGACACAGAATTTGTCTGTCGGATACAGAGTTATCGACGGAAACGCCTGTCTGGCGTTCTTTTTGAACGTCGCAAAGTTGTGCCTGGCTTTATTGCCATTTAAGACATCTTTCGCCTGTTGCAGGATCACAGAAGGGTCGTTGCTGGGCGTCGACATTTCACAAGCAAGGAGAGCGTCGACAAGAAGCACTGACCTCGAGCCATTATTTAGATACTTAAATTAAATAGCATATCCACTCGAATATAGTATAGATCAGGGCTGGTGTTCGTAATGGTATGCTACCGGTTGCAGTCCACTTTCTCATGGTGTATATACCGTCAATAGGCCGCGTCTACTGGCGAGCGTTATGGGGAATAGGTTGAGATGCGAAACGCGTTATTTATTTCAACAAAGGATGCCGTTTAAACGTCTGCCAATTTTCAGGCATTTGTGACAAAGGTAATAAGCTTCAAAGTACCATATACAACTGATTTGGTACTGACCTCATAGCGTCCGCACCATATCGGTCAAAGACAATATGGGGTCAGGGTAATTTCTAAGACTTTTGCTCATCTTCTTGCCATCGGTGGCGATCAAATTCTTCCACGGTGCAGTACCGAAGAGATGAGTTGAGAGGATGAGCAACGTGTAGAACCAACCCCGAGTCTGATCGATGATAGTCTCTGACACGAAGTCACCCGAGAAGTTCTTGAGGAAAGACTCTTTATTTTCGAATGGGTAGTGCGCTGATGCATATGGTGTGCTGGAATGGTCACGTTGTCAATCTAGTTTGCAGGATCGGGGAGCCGAGGTACCTTCCAGATTCGAACCAGCAGTCGAAAACTTCCTCCACGCGTCTCAGCACGCCCTTCAAGCTGAATTGAACCTTGCATATGATCCGCCTAGAATATCCAGCGCCCGCATCAGTTACAATCGTTGGAGAAATAAGCTCGCGTGACATACATCCGTTGACGATTCTTCCGAAGCTGCGACCTGCGCAGTCCAGCCCCTCGTCGTGGTGGAGGGCAGGCCCCAACCTTTGGAATTCGTCATCGCCACCGTCTCCTGCAATGACAGTTCAGGCACACGAGGCTCTAAGCGAATAACATGAACGTGCTGCACAATTTGGTGGTATAGGTGTTCACGCCATAGAAATCAGAGGATTCTTTGACAACCTTCAGTTCTTCTGGTGTAAACTCCGGCAGATGCTCTCGGAGCATCTGTTTCATGTATTTCTGGTAATGACCAAGGTAGATCGGGTCCTGGCGAATAACATATGTTTGATTTAACGACTCGACAGAGCATATGACTTGAAGCTTACAGCGAACCATCCTATCAAACCGTTCGTCAGCGCAAACTGGATGCTACAGACAGGGGCCAAACCTACCGATAGCGACGTCAAGGGCGTGCTGTGCCGCTTCCACATCTGAAACCACAGACGCGTGTTGTCAATATCCGAGCAAACCAAAAATTGTGCCTACTCAGTGTGCATCAGGAAAATGTAACTCGCTACAGAGTGCTACAGAGTGCTTACAGAGCGCTCTGTAGCACAATTGAACCCGCTGAAGTGGGCTATCATTAATGTATGGCATGGCCCAGTCACCATAATCACCAGCGCACACTGCTACTATAGAGGTTCCTTGTGACGATTCTGAGCAAAGCAACCGACAATTATCCGGGTGAGTGCACTAGGAATTTGAAAAGTAAACAACACAAAATGGTTCGCTGCCTTGTTCAGCCTGAGGTCGCTGCCTCTGTAATGACAGATGGACGTGGAAAGGGACATCGTGGTAAAGGTGTTCGATGGGCCGGGTTGCATGGTGTCAAATGCACCTGACAAGTTTAATCGGAGGAACGCACGCTTGTGAGTAGACATAGAAATGTATTCAACGAGTCATCGACCTTGCAGGATCAACGCTATTTGACGAAGCAGCTGGAACAGCATCGGAACTCTGCTTCCCACCAGTCTTTGGCGGTCGGTGCTCATCATGGCAAAGATGGCCAATCTCGCGCTTGATACTACAGACTTATCAGCACGTGCAACAGTGCGGAAATGAAGGACACTGACCTAGTTTGTCTGGGTATTGGGGTGATACAGCAGATACAAGGATATCTGCCATCCAGGCCGCGCGTTGCTCTGAGATGTCCTCTATTGCAGCTGCTCTTAACCAGTCGTCTTTGCGTTGCGGCTGAGCAGAGTCCTTTGAAAGACGGTCTAGGATCCTCTGCATAACTGTCAACCAGAGTCAGCCGCCAACGGAGTCAAACAAAAGCTGCAAATACCCTAGGTCCTCAGCATGTTCTAGAAACAATCCGAGTGGAGCAGGGGTGATTGCCAACGACCGAAGTTCTAGTTTCATTTCCTCGCACTCTGCTGAGGAGAGTCCACACCACGGGAGCGATCCTTTCGCTAAGTGGATCAGCGTATACGCCAAGGATATTATGTCGTCTCGGCAACTATAACCTGATCAAATATGTTGGCTGGACTGCAAGGTATCGTGTTATAAAGGTAAACTCACCTGTATGGGAGTGAACGTGGATGCTCATATACGGCAACGTGCCTTCGGCGCACTCTCCAGGTTCCGGTTTATGTTTTCCGGTCTCGTCGCGGTAGCGCTTAGCAAGTGAGGTTGCAACTCCCCATTAATCGGGAGTAGGATGTTTCCAGGCTTGATATCGCGGTGAACGACACCTCGGTCATGGATTTGATGAAGAATTTTTACCTATTCCAGTCAGCCAAACGAAGACCTCATTATTGATGCCAAGGATTTGATCGCAGAATCCAACCTGAAGCTCATCAAAAGAGCGTTGGAGGGTCAGCACATCCGGGGCGTTCAGAAATGCGTGCAAGCTGTGTTGGATTGCATGAAGACCCACAGGCCCTCGCTGTCGTGATTTTTTGTTGTCGGCGTTTCGTCGTTACTTCGATGTAGAGTTGCTAGGCGTTGAGGCACATGAATATATCACAGCACAGTCACGCATGCAGGTGGTTTGAAGGAGAAACATAGATTGATGAGAGTACATAGATATTAAATGGAGGTGAAAAACATCGAGCTCCTTCGACGAGCGCGATCGCTGAACTAAAACACCAAATTGGAGATCGCGCCGAGCAGCGTCTGCGCATGTCAGAAGCGGAATGGATGGTGCAGATGAAGCGGATCGCGGGGAGAACCCACCTTGGTCACTGGTTGCTTCCCCGACTCTCCACCTCTCGATGCGGTTCTGGCGCGAATTCAGATTCACGCTAGGAATCGTCCCGGCCGCATTGCGACGACGGCTAAGGGCTTGCGATTTCTGGTCTGATCGCGTCGAATTGCGGGTGGCGTCTCGTCGTCACTGCACGGAGACCAACGATACGAGTCATTCTGCGAGAAGGATCAGACGCGCGGTCTTGGTCCTAGCGAGCTGACAGTCCCAGGCGCAACAGAAGAATCGCATGACGCACTGTGAAGCAGGGAACACTAGTACTACTAGTACTGAGTCGTCCAGGCTGGACTAGCTGAGCGCTGAAGGCTTACCTAAAGTCGGAGTTATAATTTTGGTGGGATCAGCGACTAGGTATTAGGTAACACGCCATCATGATCAGTGCTGTACTCAGGCTAGCTGTGCGAATGGGATCAAAACTTACCTGCCGATAAAACCGCCCAAGTCCCTAGGAGGGTTTGCTCTGATGTAACTTGACTCGTGGCTCTGGGACTCCGGTCTGTATCGTTTCGCGTTTTCGACAAGGTACGAACGCCCGAGTATTTCGCGAGTATTTCGAACCTCTGTCTCGAACGCTGATTTTCTCGCAAGCCAAGCTTCGTTGAAGTACGGACGAGGGAGTTCCTTGCTCATCCGACGTTCCACGCTCAACCGAACGCTAGTCATGCGTTTGGAAGTCGTATTCACGAAACCGACGCAGCAGGATCGCGTCATCCCAATTTCTGACGACGAGTCGCGCTGATCGTCATCAAACCGCAGATTCAGCCACTTTGAAGACGCGCTCCAAGTCCAGATCACGTCCACCCTTCACGAAGCCTTGATCTCGTGGCTCGCCAAACAGCTCAACCTCACGTTTCTCATCACGTTCCACGCCAACAACCGTCTTGTCCATAGGGAGTCACAGACTTGGTCCGACTGATCGGGGAGTCGGGACTCAGTTCAAACAAAATCGTCGACGATGCTGTCCCCTGCAATAAACTGCGCTGCTAGGAGTCTCTGACACGATGTCAGTGCTCATGCAACCGTAGAGAACGGTAACGCCTCGTTCGCGTCGCCATTGGTGCGTGGGATCATGCGTTATATATTGCTTGCTAACGCGACGACTACAGACCCTCCTTACAGGATGAAACGCACCTCCATCGACTTGAACAGGTTTGCACCGGAACGCAATCTCCTACACGTCGTGAAGGATACCGTTGATGATCTCGATTTCATTACTCTGGAGCTGGGCGAAAGACGAAGATGGGACCAAAAAAAATTGAGAATCGAGACTACGAACCTCGAGGTCTAGATCGCGTTTCAATGCCTGTATCGTGTAGGACGCACCTTCGAATTCCGCTGTGAGGACGGCAGTCATCCTCGGATTCATTACTGTCGATATCATCACATAGATTTTTGCAAGAAATACTGCTGGTTCCGTCGCGGTAGATTCGTTGCTGGTGCTTCGTGACGATACTAGGAAGGCTTTGTCACCTTCGTCCCCTGATGCTGCTCGATGTAGACACGAAACATTGAGGAAAGGTACCAAGACCCGGTCACGTGACGATTCATTCATATGTCAATAACTGGATAGTTCAATATATGGTGTGCAACCTACAGTGATGGCTCCTCGACGTAAATTTTTGAAGACTCGTGAAAAGAACTTTGATTCTCTGATTCCACGTCCAAGGGGGGCCGCCAAACGCGACTTCGCGTTACAGGACGAAATGCGTCTCCACGGGGAGGATGCTACATACAATTCAATACAGGCGAGTGAGCTACCGTCACGGAGTACCTTCGTCCATTCATATCAGCGCATCATTTCAGTACGAGGTGAGAAAGATCGCCAAGAACAACGGTCTCCGACTCGATACCACGATTCGGTTTCAGTCACCGTTGGTCTTGGCTTCTATAACCAAGAAGGTACGGGTTTCGCAAAATATGTTACATTTAACATGGATATATGCGCTGATATCGACCACTAGGCCATGTCGCGAATACTGTATCTCGCCAAGTTCGAGCACGGCTGGCCCGTGAAAGAGCTTATCCAGCAATATTTGCAAAACCATTGCGACTACGTGAAACGGAAGGGACGCGACAAATCGAAACCAAAGGTCGTCTTTCATCGTCTTTACTACGTCCTGCATTTAACTCGAGTCACGGAAGGCAGCGGCAGGTCGCACAAAACAACCTGTTCCCGCAGACTTTGGCGAGTTGCAAGAGAGTGGTGAAAATACTGAGGACGGTCGAGATCATTTCAGACTGATTACTTGAGCGAGTCGTGCCCAGATCGCCATCTAGCTACGCTGACATTCCCTTCCTTTTAGCCAGAAAGTGCCAACCAGAGGGAAACACCATCGTGCCATACCCATCGTCAAACACGTCGCATTCCGAGTCGACGGAATCTGACCTTGACGACTCGTCGAGCTTTCTACATGAGACCGAATCATCTCAAGATGTAGTTCGCCATGGCGTTTGAATCCGCGCTCGAACCATTCACTGACGCATGTATCCTCATCCAGATCTCGCACTGGCAGGCTCAGGATGCTTCAGAACACTCGCCAAACGAGGAAGAATTTCGTGCGACTTCTCCGGTATCTGAGCTGACCATGGAGGAAATCCAGGCTGAATGGAAGCCAGTGTTCAGAAAGCGTGCCCGAGACTGGTGAGAATCGACAACTCCAGCGATTGGATGTAAGCACTCGACTTCGACTTTCGACCTCTGGCCGTCATGCTTGGACTGCGACCTGGAATCCCTACGATTAGATGCTCTGGACTCCTGTATCATTTGCTACACAGTATTTGATGCTTGCAGATCTCGTCGTGCCTCCGGTCGGGCCACGCCCGCTATAAGACACCCGTCGAAGGGAGAAACCAATTCCTGCTTGACGTCTACTCTCTCAAGTCGCGCATATAGTCGCGACTCACCGTTTAAAATCCAAAATCCCGTTTCACCCGGGTCGCCGTCTCTTTCAATGTCCCCGCGGATGGTGCCACGTCGACCAGTCCTCTTCCCCGGCAGGGAGCCAGCACTAAAGCTAAAATCATCGACGCCCATCGAGATGGAACGAACGAACGTGCTCGTCGACTGACCGTTCGAATCCTGTCACTCATACGTTAATGCCGTTGGAGACGAAGATCCGGAAGCTCGATCCTTAGCTGCCACAGAGCTCGTATCCGCATGTGCATGGTTTCCGTGATATTAACCAGTGGTTTTCCCAGTGTCATGTCGATCCGATTACAGTATTTATGATACTGAATCGAAAGTGCGCCGACGTGTTGCGCTGCCCAGTCACGATCGCGATGAGTCACTGCAGAACGACTATCTTCCTTCGGGAGCCTAGGCTCAACCTCATTTCAGTGTCTCGTCCGTTCAGTATTTTCGACGCTAGAAAACGACAATTCCAGCCCTTCAAATACTGAATTTTGTGCTTCCCAGTCGCGACGTCCACTGCGGCCCCGAGATAATACGAAAGACTTTAAAAAAGTCAGTGTTCTGAATGTCGACTCGCGAGGTATCCGTTGCTTGCTTTGATCAATCAGTGCCTTCTCCTGTCTGATTTCAGATCAGTATTTTTGACACTAAAAAGGACACTGAAAAAACACTGAAAATACTGCTCTGAGTATGCAATGATACAGTGGAATCAGACTGAGCTCGTAGACGAAGATTGCTGACACTGCAAAAGACTAACAGTTGTCTCAAATGCTGCTTGACTCAGGAGGTATCCATTGCTTGCTTTGATCGATCAGTGCCTTCTCCCATCTGATTTCAGATCAGTATTTTCAACACTGAAAAGACACTGAAAATTTTGCTCTGAATATGTGATGATACAGTGGATTCAAACTGAGCTCTTAGAAAAAGATCGCTGACCCTGCAAAAGACAAAAAGTCAGTGTTCTAAACCATTGTCTCAAATGCTGCTTGACTCATGAGGTGTCCGTTGCTTGCTTTGATCGATCAGTGCCTTCTCCCATCCAATCTCGGATCAGTATTTTCAACACCTAAAAGACACTGAAAATTTTCCTCTGAATACGCAATGATACAGCATCAGTAAAACACCTGGTTCCTTACCTTACTTATTTTGTCTTTCTTTCGTTGAGATGAGTATAGGACTTCTTGCTTCTTGCTTTTTGTCCTTTTTCCTTACTACTGAAAGCAAATTAAGGGAAACAGGAGTGAAATCAAATTAAGCATAATAAGTACATTGTATTGAAAATTGAGAGTTTAGGGCACGATTTCAAATGCGCAGTGATCAGCATATTTGTTAACATAAAATTTTCGGAAGGAATCATAGGTTTGGTAGTGCCAGAGGTTGAGGGAAATGAATTGGCTACCATAGACGGGAATAAGGTGAGAGGCGTGGTAGATTGAGTCAACATGAATGATAGATATGTGGGGGCATGATTGGCATGGTGAGCAGGCTGCACCACCCACATCCCTGTATCTTCATCAGGTGAATCTCCGAGGGTGTTGAACCATCGCACAACTACACTTGGATAAGTCTCAGTCCTGTAAGTAAAAGAGAAAAAGGTCAGTACTCGAGCAACATCCATACCCCTCATTTCGTCAAGGTCTGGATTCACGTTAACAAAGATACAGTCATAACATGGGTGCTCCTTTCTCCATGCTGGACATGCATGAATGTGCTCGTGGCACATACCACCAATGCCGCTGTGATCACTGGGGGAAAAAAACCTTGAGCATGCCGAATTAAAAATATTGATTTTGTCATATTGGGGACAGGTCGCAAGAGGAACTTCTGAAGGATCGCGTTGGTCATTTGGATTGAGCTGGGCAAAAAGGAAGCAGGACATCATATGTGGGAGTTGGGGAATCAACGACTGTGCATGCATGGTTGTGTTCTGATACAGTATGATATTAGCTAGTGAGAATAAACAATGATGATAATGAAAGAACATACAGGCTGTCTTCACCAATTCCACATGTGCTTGGATAACAGTCGGGCCAGTGTCAACTTCGACATCCCTGACATCCCAGTCTTCCCACATGCCCACCTCACACTCAGCATTAGGTGGCAAAAGATTTCCAGGCTGGTCATTTGCAATTTGGATTTCTTCTGTTGTAGGGTTAGTTGCAGCGCATCAAATGTAACACTTTTAGACTTACGTAGTGCATTGATAGCTGCCGCAAGACATGTCCTGCTGAGCATGCCACAATTCGTAAAGTCAGTCCGTTGTAGAGACTCATGCATCTCTGGGCTTAGAAACTCGACTTCTCTCACCTTCCTAACAACATCCAGCTCTTATCCCAGGATTAGTCTTGCGCATGTGCGCCCCTTTTGCTTTGCAGGTATCTAGCGCGCGTAATCCATGAACAGCTTGGTCTTTCTTACAAAAACTCAAGGGAATTGAATAAGATAATCGACAAGCAGCTTCCCAGTCACCCAAAGTTCAGGTGTGAACAAATTGTCATTGCAGGTGAGGCATTCGTCATTTTCTATAGGGATGTCATCGAGTGTGTCAAAGCCTTGTATGGTGATCCAGATTTTGCCAATTTTTCAGTCTTTGCACTGGAACACCACTATGCAGACAAGGAACAAACTGTCTGGTTATACTATGATATGCATACTGGTAAATGGTGGTGGGATACTCAGGTAAGTTTATATTTTGAAGATTTCTGCTCATTGAAACTAACTGATGTGTTAGATAGAAAAAACTTGATCAGCACAAACCGGGTGCAACTATCATTCTGATTATTATTTCAAGTGATAAGACTCAAGTAACAATGTTCCACAACAAAACAGCTTACCTAGTCTACCTTACCATTGGCAATATTCCAAAGGATATTCGCTGAAAGCCATCTCACCGTGACCATATTCTTCTCGCTTATCTTCCCACTACCCGTCTTGAACACATCACCAACAAGGCTTCATGATGCCGAACCATTGCCAACCTGTATCATGCCTGCATGGGCCATATCTTGGCACTGCTGGAGGAAGCTGGCTTAGACGGTATCGTCATGAAAAGTGGGGATGGTATGCTGCACGTTATGATGATATAGATATGACTTTATGGGTAAGAACACTCACCTGGTATTCTAGCCAGTCATCTTTATCCCCCAAAAGGGAAGAAATCCCCCCGTTCAGATTATGTCGGCCTCGAGCAAAAGCAGGGATTATATGACAGGCTCTCAAAACTGCTCCTGGATCCATGAAGCCAAAAGTGGTTGTGTTTGTCAATGGCAGGAAGTGAACTCATTCCAAAGCATGTGTTTCCCATGAATGGTGTTGTATCAGTTCATACCACTGAACAAAAAGAAAATCTATTTGGCAGGACTCATATACATTATCTGAGTGCACAGCATTGATATGGTGGATACCGAGCACTCTCGCATAACAATATTTGACATTGGATTCATCACCATGCTGGAGCAGCATGATGTTGCAATGGGGGGTCTGAGGATTTATCACGTCTTGAGCCCTTTAAATGTTGTACGTCATATAGTTAAGCCTGACAAGGTTGTGGTGGTAGATTCTGTTGAGCTTGAAGAAATGTTGTCCCTGGTCGTGATGGGCAGAGTTCTCCACCGAAGATCCAAGAGTCCCTATGCGGCCCAGGATATGATCCATCAAATGTGGTACGAAGTCCTGCGTTATGATGTTAGAACAACAATTGAGCACCCCAAAAACCTTACCTTTATGGCAGGATCCCCTGCATGACTGCATAGATAATGTCCCAAATCATTGAAAATTTTCTCACTTCGTCCAATATGATGGTGTAATTGGGGGTCGATTGCAGGTTCATCAGCTTGCGTATGAGGGGCCGGTATTGCCTGCCGGTGTTTGATACGACGTAAACAATTTTGACGGTGCTCGATTTGAGTTAGCTGGTGAACGAAATTTCTGTGATCGGTTCAATGGTATCTGCCTTTCAAAGTTCAGTGCTCTAAACTGGGTGCATATCATCATAAGATGACTCATCTTACTTGAAAATTAAGTTAAAATATCTTTGCAATAAGGCAGTTCATTTTATCAAAAATATATTTGTATCCAGTGTATCTGAAACATATCCTAAATTTTTGTGAAGAATGTGGGCCCAGCACAAGTCCAGAACTACTGAGGATTTTTTGAACTGATATAAAATATTCTTTACAATCAAGCAGTACATGATACTAAAAATATGAATACATCTATCATATGCAAAATATATCATAAATCATTTTTTAAATATACATCAATCAATGTTTAACAAATAATTACCATTTGAGATCTAAACATATGGTCATGATGTTTGAAATATGATCGATGATCTGCTTCAAATATATTTTACATATCATTGCAAAGTATATTCAAAATAAAATCAGACTTGAATTTGAAATATGTGTCTATACCAACTTACATGAAAAATGATGAGTGAAATACATTCTAATCATATTAAAAATAAGTTGTGATGGTCATTCCAAAAATATTCAAAATACAATATGAAAGGAATGTGAAACATATTTAAAATAAAATATCAAAGGTGATGTTGAAGAGACTTAAAATAGAACATGAAAAAAGATAGATAAATCTGAGCTGAGGCAAATTATTGGGAAGCATATATTGTTAGAGCATCAGGGAGCATGATCAGAATCAGAAAGGATAGTCAGATGTTCAGGAATCACAGTCAGACTTTTAGGGGTCACAGTCAGACTATCTGAAGCATAGGCAGACTTTTGGAAATCATAGTCAGAGTATCAGGAATCATAGTCAGATCAGGAAGCTTAGTCAGGCAGTCGGGAATCATAGTCAGAGTATTAGGAAGCATAGCCAGAGTATCAGGAAGCATAGTCAGACTTTTGGGGATCATAGTCAGAGTATTGGGAATCTTCAGAGTCTCCGCAATCATAGTCAGAGTATCAGGAATCATAGTCAGACTGTCAGGAAGCATAGTCAGACATTCCGTATGCATAGTCAGAGTATCAGGAAATCATAGTCGGGGTATTTAAAAGCATAGTCACAGTCTCCACAATCATAGTCAGAGTATCAGGAAGCATAGTCAGACTGTCGGAAATCATAGTCAGATTGTCGGGAAGCATAGTCAGACTGTCGGGAAGCATAGTCAGAATATTGGGAAACTTCAGAGTCTCCGCAATCATAGTCAGAGTATCAGGAATCATAGTCAGACATTCTGCTTGCATAGTCAGACTTTCAGGAATCATAGTCAGAGTATTGGGAATCATAGTCAGACATTCCGCATACATAGTCAGATGTTCCACATGCATAGTCAGAGTCTCTGCAATCATAGTCAGACCTTTGGGAAGCATAGTTGAACTTTTGGAAAGCATAGTCAGACTTTCAGGAAGCAAAATAAGATCTTTGGTTAGCATGGTCAGACATTCCACATGCATTAGTCAGACTCTCTGAATGTCTGACACTGCTTTTGGATACTCTGACTATGATTCCCGAAAGTCTGACTATAATTCTCCATAGTCTAACTATGCTTTCTGACAGTCTGACTATGATTCCCAATACTCTGACTATGCATGCAGAATGTCTGACCATGCTTTCTGAAAGTCTGACATTGATTCCCAATCCTCTGACTATGCATGACTATGATTCTAAGTCTGATTATGCTTCTAGATAGTCTAACTATGATTCCTGATACTCTGACTATGCATGCGGAATGTCTGACTATGATTTCTGAAAGTCTGGCTATGCTTTTGAATACTCTGACTATGATTGTGGAGATCTGAAGATTCCCAATACTCTGACTATGATTCCTAAAAGTCTGACTATGCAAGCAGAATGTCTGACTAAGCTTCCTAATACTCTGACTAAGCTTCCTAATACTCTGACTATGACCATGCTTTCTGAAAGTCTGACTATGACACTATGATTGCGGAGACTCTGACTATGATCCCTAATACTCTGACCAATAATCTGACTTACTGGAATCATAGTCAGAGTATCCACAGACTTTCAGATAACATAGTCCAACTTTCGGAAAGCAAATTCAGACTGTCCAGAATCATATCATGGTCTGGCTGTTAGAAATCACAGTCAGAGTTCCCAAAATCCTAGTCAGCCAGAAGCATGGAATCATAGTCAGAGTTCTGACTATGCTTTCAGACTATGATTCCAAATACTCTAACTATGATTTTAGATCATCTCACTATGTTTCTCAGACTATGAGTGCCGAAAGTCTGACTGTGATTTACAAATGTCTAACTATGATTTTGGATACTCTGACTATGATTCCAGATACACTGACTATACTTTCCGAAAGTCTGCTCATACTCTGACTATGAATTTGGAATGTTGGTGGATATGCTGACTATGCTTCCCGACTATGATTTTGGATAGTCTGATTATGCTTCCTGCTCACTAGAATTTTGGATACTCTGATTGTGATTACCAACAGCCAGACCATGATTTGATTCTGGACAGTGTGTGGATACTCTGACTATGCTTCCAGACAGACTGAATTTGCTTTCCGAAAGTCTAACTATGGTTTCTGAAAGTCTGACTGTGGTTTCCGAAAGTCTGACTATGGTTTTGGATACTTTGACTATGAATCTGGACAGTATGACAGTCAGACTGTCTGAAAGTCTGCCTAGGATTCCAAACAGTGTGACTAAGGTTTAGATGGTCTGATGATGCTTTCAGAAAGTGTGACTATGATTCTGGACAGTCTGAATATGCTTCCCATATGACTATGCTTGTGGACAGTCTGACTATACATTTAGATTGTCTGCGGATACTCTAACTATGATTCCTGACTATGCATTCGGACAGTCTGCAAATACTCTGACTATGATTTCAGACAGTCTGACTATGCTTTCTGATAGTCTACAGATACTCTGACTCTGATTCCAGATAATCTGACTATACATTCACATAGTCTGCAGATACTCAGACTATGCTTTCCAAAAGTCTGACTATGATTCCAGATAATTTGACTATGCATTTCAATAGTCTGTGGATACTCTAACTATGATTCTAGATAGTCTGGCTATGCTTTCTGAAATTCTGACTATGCATTCAGATAGTTTCCAGATAATCTAACTATGATTCTGGAAACTCTGACTATGATTTTGGATAGTCTGTGGATACTCTGACTATGATTCTAGACAGTCTGACCATGATTCTGGATAGTCTGGTTGTGCATTCGGACAGTCTGCAGATACTCTGACTATGATTCTGGATAATATAACTGTGCATTCAGATAGTCTGACAGAATCTGAGTGAGACTGTCTGAAATCATAGTTAGGGTATCCACAGACTATCTGAATGCATAGTTAGACTTTCAGAAAGCAAAGTCAGAGTATCTGGAATCTTAGTCAGACTGTCCAAATGCATAGTCAGAGTCTCCGAAAATGGCATCTGCAGACTTTCAGAAAGCATAGTCAGAGTATCCACAGACCATCCAAATGCATTATTAAACTTTTGGAAAGCAAAGTCAGAGTATCTGGAATCATAGTCAGACTGTTTGAAATCATAGTCAGACTGTCCGGAATCTTAGTCAGACTGTCTGAAAGCATAGTCAGACTGTCTGAAAGCATAGTCAGAGTATCCAAAATCATATTCAGAGGATCCACAGACTTCCAGGACACACAGTCACACTTTCAAGAATCATTGTCAGAGTTTCTGAAAGCATAGTCTGATTTTCGGGAATCATAGTCAGAGTATCTGCAGACTTTCGGAAAGCATAATCAGACTTTTGAGAATCATAGTCAGAGTTTTCGGAATCATAGTCAGAGTTCTGACTATGCTTTCAGACTGTGATTTTGAATACACTAACTATGATTTTAGACAATCTGACTATGTTTCCCAGACTATGATGATTAAAAGTCTGACTATGATTCCCAAAAGTCTGACTATGATTCCCGATAGTCTGACCATGCTTTCTGAAAGTCAGATCATGCTTCCAGACATAACTATGCTTTCAAAAGGCCTGACTTTGATTTTGCATACTCTGACTATGATTTCCAAAAATCTGACTATGATTCCTGAAAGTCTGACCATGCTTATCAAATGCATAGTCAGAGTATCTGAAAGCATAGACAGACAGCCCATCTGAAATCATAGTCAGATTGTCCGCAAGCATAGTCAGACTTTCAGGAAACATTGTCAGGGTATTCAAAATCATAGAGTATCTGGGATCATAGTCTGAACACATTGAGTATCCAACAGCATAGTCAGGCATTTGGAAAGCATAGTCAGATAGTCAGTGGTTCTTTCACAAAGCTGAGACATAGTCAGACTTTCTGCCAGTGTAGCCAGAATACTTTACGGAAAGCTTTGTCAGACTCCTGGATAGTATATTTTGACCATTGGAAAGTGCAGTCCAGCATTTGTATATGTTTGTTCATGTGACTGCGTTCTTACAAAAGTTCAATATTTTCTCAGTGTCGAAGTCCAACACGGTGAAAAGGATTATGAATGTTATGACTAGCTAGCCATTCGTGATCCCTTAAAAGAATCATTGCACACGAGGGGGCAAGCAACCCGTCAATATCGCATGCACATGACCTGCACGTAACTATGCGCTGCAGCAGCAAACCCTGGGAAGTAGATCAATTCATTTGAACACCACGTCAGCCACGTCAACCTAAGTTCGATTTGAAAACGATCCAAACTTTGCAACGGTGATTTACAAAGCTTACCACTGAGGTAAACGGGGAGAGGATCGGGATCGTAAAGTGCGAGGCGCTTTTCGATTTCGGGGAATCATGCAGCAGTATGAAAATCAACGCAAGGAAGACAAGCATAAGACATGCTACAAGGGCTGCCTGAATGAATAGAATGAGCTGCACACCTGCAGAAGCACAAGCAAGTTAATAATCCAACGCACAATGAACTGACCGTCTTTGTGTATTGAACTGGAGTGATTACATACTCGCCTAAACCAAAATATATTGTCCCTCGTCTTCGTCAGGATTTTGGAGCTCATTGAAGTCCATGATAAATGCATCACAAAGGCCCACCTCCAACTGTGTACGTGCATATTCTCTATAGGAGACTAAACACTCAGAGAAATCTCGACGAACATGATTATTGTCGAATGTCACTTCCCAAACCATACCAGGACTATGGGATGGGATGGTCCAGCGCAAGCGCATTATGTCCTGTAAAACATGAGGCCGGTTGATAATTGATTCAAGGTATTACGTAGCACACATCATTATGATCAATGATTTTGATGTCCCAGTCTGGAGTAATTTTGCGTTGAACTGTGAAGTCTATATCACTTGCACTGAGAATAGTAACCAAATCTTGCATGAAATCAGTTAGGACGTAGATATATATTCTAGTTAAAGTACACAACTTACATTCAATGCCATCGGCAGGGTTTGAGATAAATGCAAAAACATTTACAGCACTCCATGTCTCTAAGTTCCGAATGTCGTTGACTCGGCATGATGTAATGCCTGTCCAAAAGCAAGCATAGATTTTCCTGTCATAAGGTGAGTACTTGAATATATTGTCTTCCAGCTGACACACTGACCTGAGTGCTGTAAAATCATCAGACATGTCAGATTATCAATCCGTCACCAGCATGATTAGCTCATTTTATAGTAGGACAGCACATACAACAAATATCTTTGTCTGTCTCTTTCGTGATCTCCTTCTCCATATACTAGCTGGGCTGAAGGCAAGCGCGGGCTGAAGCGCTGAAAGGTCGGAGAAATTATGGCCAAAAGAAAGTGTGCAAATGAAGATGGTGACTTTCAGTTTGAATGTTTGGTTCAACCGCTCAACACGGTACGTCACGAACAAAGCCGATCATTGGATGCATACCGTGGGTCCTGGACTCAATCGGGCATGTTCTTTATTTCAATCTCTAGCTTATCCTTCCCCATGTTTGTTTTGGAAAAAGCTGACAAAAAAAGATGATAGTGAGAATTGTATGTGATTCTTCATTCAATGATCGACCTTTACTTTAGAAAGGTTCGGCAAGCCGCGGCGCCACTCAGTGGTTTAGCACAATGCAACACAGCAGCTCCACTGGATCTTTTGTGCGCAGTGTTTGGGGGAAGGCCTACGGCGCTGGTCAACCATTGGGCAGTCCACCCTCCCCATCCATTGCAAGCTATAGTCATCTCGGAGGCTCTCTGTCGTGCATGGTACAAGTTCCCAGGCTGGAAGGGTGGGGCTTTACAAGTGCGGGCCGTGAGGACTTAGGAGGAGATGAGAGTTTTGCAGTGGGTGATGTTTCACGTGGTTATACATGCAAGGCTAATCATAACAAAGCAATGAATGGCCAATATTATATATATTGTCACCTGCAAATCTTCGTACATAGAAATTTTAGTATTGCATGTTGGTCTGTTACTAGTTGCTGTTGCCACCCTCAACAGATCCCTGAGCTCAACCGTTGTAGAGACTCGATCCTGGGTAGCCTCACAATGGCCCATTTTCACATACAGGTCAAGTCTATAGTACTACGCATGCAACACGACACTTGCGCGATAAACACGACGTTCGCGCGACGCGCGCGACATAGGCGACACTTGCGCGACTTGCGCGCGCCTTAGGCGAATTTTCCCGCGCCTAAGCGCCATAGGGCGCCTGACCTCCTGGAGTATTTTCCCATGTCCAACCAAGTTCCCAGGTGTGTATTTCTCCATTTATCATTTATTTCAACAACCATGTTTATTTTATATCACTTTACACTTTACCTTTTACCTTCTTACTTCACACTTTAGTTTTCACTACCATCTTACTCCGAGTTTTTATCTATGTTTTGAATAAATCATCGCAAGCCCTAGTAGCAGTTAGCTCTAGTGGTCATATCCGCATCGCACCTCACGCCTTAACACCTCATTAAGTCTCAGTATCGTCCGCATACCGCTTTCACCCAGTTCCGCTTTACAGCGTGCGACTTTCCCGCGCTTCGCGCGCCTATAGCGCCTTTGTTCCCGCGCTTATCGCCTTATTGCGCGCCTCGCGCATTTCCCCCTAGAGTTGACACCTGTGGATCCCAGCTCTCTTGCATCCCCTAAGGGACGAGCCTATCGCACATTTTCTCTTCCCTTCAACATTTATATCAGCTGCACCCTCAGCTGAGTTGAAGATCCTTCACCGTGACAGACAGAATCATGCCACCTTGTTTGAAGGACGGTCAGCCCCTAGGACAAAAATTTCTGCTTCCCCCATCTACTCAAAAGCTCTGCGTCTGTGCAGAATGCTTTCCAGAAACTAGTATCGATTTGGTGACCGGCTTTCCTGTTCGAGGAAAATATATTGGTGCAAAAGAGCATGCAGCCCATCAAAGGAGGGAAGCAAAGCGTGGGCTGGCTCCAGCAGAAGCTACACCCACTGAAGTCCCGCGTGTACTACATGCAGTCTCACTAAGTGGACAATTACCACCTGCGCACTCTACATTGGATATTCGTGAAGGATCAGGTCTCTGTTTCAAGGTCAATTCCTCGAGTCTTCAGTTTGATGAGTCCGGGGACATGGAGGACTTGTCATCCTCAAAATCCACCTACGTGGACCTCCTGCATCACTTTGAAGATAAACTGAAGAGTTCTCGCATCCAAGACTTTGTTGCATCGGGGTTGGTATTTGTCGATCCTCCTGAAGCCTCTTCTACTTGCCCACCGGTAGTAGAACATTTACCGAACATTGAACAATTCGTCAATACGGGTCGATTCACAATCGATGACGCACATCCTGCAAATTCTCAAATGATTGGCTATGAGGGGTGGCTTTTCGAGTCGTATCAAGTTGCCAAGGATGGATCAAAGCATCCAGATGTCGACATTCGCCTTCGCTCAAAGGCTGCGCAAAAAGCACTTCGGAACAAGCTCATCATTATTACAGAATTAAAATCTGCGGAGTGGAAGTGTCAGCTTTGAGCCAAAAGAAAGACAAAGAAAGTGGTTCCAAATGATGTGCCAGTGATTGAATGTGGTGAGTCTTAAGTCTGATGTTCAATTATGTCAAGGCTTAGCCATTTCCAGAGCAATACCACAAGCATTCTTCACTCGAGAGGGAGCCAATATCGTTCCTGTGCCATTTATTGTTGTCTGCAGTTCACCTTCTGTGCGGGCTTTCTATGGCTCACTGCAATCTACTTGCTTTTGGTCTGCGGATGGTGATCACTCGGAGCTTGGCATTAGGGAGGGAAAACCGTGAACTCAGTCACGAGCCTATTGTTGCAAGTGTCCCAGGCGACATCCACCTTGTTGCAGAGAATCTACACCTCGCTCCTGCCACAAAGTTGTTTGTGTGCTGTCCTGATTGCTTTTGTTGTTACCCCGAAGTTTCCCCATACCCTACACACTGTACTTACTGCGAGACGCCCACCAGCGATGCATGCGGTAGAAAGCTACAGAAAACTAAAACCATCCGTAATCATCGCAAGACCCACATCACTCCTTCTAGGTGTTTCCTTTGTCAGGATGTGCGGCATTGGCTGGCTCAACTGTACTCCCGCTCAGATATTGAGAAGCATCTAAAGCGCACCCCTCCGAAAGATGGCAGTCATAGGCCTAGCATAGTTCGAGACATTTGGGATGCTTAGATACTTTGTACATTCCGCGGACCTGATGAAAAGCATTTCCTCGATGCACTGGACGACAAAGGGAGGGTGGTTTTTAGCATGTGCTTTGACGGTTTCAATCCTTACAGAATGCGGGAAGCTGGCAAAAAAGTGTCGTCTGGTGCCATCTATCTCGTATGCCTCAACCTCCCTCCATCTATTCGCTATAAGGTGGAAAACATCTGCCTGGTTGGAATCATCCCTGGACCTCGTGAACTGTCCCAACACCAAATTAACCACTTGATTAGACCTGTCGTGGATGATCTGGTCGTTCTATGGCACAAAGGAGTACAACTTACTTGGACTGCCTCCCTCCCCAAAACTGGTCAACTTATTCACGCTGCCCTAGGTCCTTTGGTATGTGATTTACCCGCCGCCCGCCAGATGTCAGGTTTTGCCTCCTGTTCCCACCTTCGCTTTTGTTCTTTCTGCCACCAGACCATCAGAGATATTGAAGATCTTGATTGGCAATCATGGCGTCCATGGACCAGAGATGAGCACTATAAATCAGCCGTCCATTGGCAAGATGCTCAATCAACAGCCGAACGAGCGAATATATATACCGAAACTGGAGTTCGGTGGTCAGAATTACTCAGGCTTCCCTACTGGGATGCTACGAAGTTCATTGTCATCGACTCTATGCACGCCCTTCTTCTCAGTCATCTCAAGAGACAGTGCAGGGACATCTGGGGAATGGACACAGACTTCAAGGACGGACCTGGCATCACATTCGATAAGGTGGTGGATCTTGCCTCTGTAAAACAAGTGCAAGAGGGTATGCGTATCTTGCGAGAAGGAAGCTTAGAGCAGCTGCAGAAGCTGCCCGAAAAAGTCCTTTATTGCATCTGTCATGAGCTACAGACAGTCTGATTTGCTGGAAGGAAAAAGTATTTACTCAAGAATCTGATTCAATACGTAAGTTCCAGCTTTTGGTTAGTACAAAGACTTCATAGGCTGACGGCAAGGTGTACAGAGAATCGATCATGGATGGTTTGATGCGCATGGGAATAGAGTTGTTGAGTTTGAGGTGGAATCAGTCTTGCCACCATCCAAACCTGAAGCAGTTATGAAGGGTGGTCTCGAAGATGCGATTGTTGTTTTGGAGAATTCCGCGGGGGGCTTGACGCGATTTCGAAAAGCGGTCCTTGCCACACTCTGCGCCTTGAAACTAAGGAACATGGGTGCGAATGCGGCAATCTGTGATGCTCCTGCAGAGTTCGATATGGATACGCAAGCTATTGGCGCAGAGAGAGAACCTGTGTATTTTGAGAAGAATTTCACCAAGGATGGCCTGTTACAGCAGTTGCAAGACTGGGTGAGTCATCGGTGACCCTTTCTTGAAACGCTCAAACCCTGATTCACTAACTTGCAGCGTGTACATACCGGTGTGATTGATGACAAAGGAAAATTGAATGACACAATCAAGGTCAAGAAGTCAAAGAGTAAGAAGGTGAAAGTGACGTGGGTTCTGGGCAAACATACCCTCCAACATATCTGGGATGACATGAAACATCTTATGCTACCTTCATGGGTTGCCGCAGCACCGAACAATGCTGGATCTACAAAGTGTGGAAAGTTGGGTGCAGATGAATGGCGCTCTCTCTGCACCATCAACCTTGTCTACACATTGGGTCGTCTCTGGGGCTCTCAGCCAGATGATAGCAGGGAATTCAAGATGTACTGCAATTTCATGGATCTGATCATTGCTGTCAGATTCGCTCACATGAGGACTATGACTGCTGAGCACATTTCTCAATATCGCCTCCACATGGTGCGGTATCTGACTGACATGAAGTTATTGTATCCTGGTGCACATGTTGTGCCATGTCATCACCTTTCTCTCCATCTCCCACAAATTCTGGAGCTGTGGGGTCCAGTCCACACCTGGCGCTGCTTTCCTTTCGAACACTACAATTTTCTTTTACAACAGATTCCGACCAACATGAAGTTCGGTGCGCAGTGTGATCCGCCTGCTCATCACTGTGACTTAACTTTATTACAGGTGAACTCGAGCAGACGATGTTCAACCGCTTTTGCGAGGCCCAAAACCTGTGTGCACTGTTTTGTGCTGAAAAACTCCCATCAGAGCTGAGGGAGCTCATCCCAGAGTATAAACATGCCTTCGAGGGTGACATTCGGGGTACTCTTGTCAATGATATGCTTGCTTATGATGAGCATTTCAATTCACGGCATGCAGAGGTGACCTGGTCAGAGCGTGACCTTACCCCACTTTCCCCTTCAATTCATCGCCTTCTTCAAGAGTGGTATGCTATTCGAGTGCCAAATCTGGAGCTACCAAAGGTACGGCCAGAGGCTTTCCAACGTACTTACATCACTCGACTTGGAGAAACATTTGTGACTGCATCAGCCTCCGCACGAGATAGTTTGGTGGTTTATCAATCTCACAACAAAGAAAGGTGATATGGTCGTATCTACAACATATTCTCTCACACACAGCGGGGCGAAGATAACATTCGGCAGTCACTAACTTTCTGTGTTGTTGCCCCATTTGATTGCCTGTCGTCACGGCATGCATTCCAAGGACTGAGCTTGCGGGCTGTGATGTGGCATACAATAGATTGAGTCAACCTGCTGTCCTTGTCACAGATGAGGACATCATTTCACACTTCGCATGTGGATCATACAAGGATCCCAAGATCAAGGGAGACCTCATTTTTATGCTATCACTGGAGAAGGCACGTCTTCTACTTTCGTCAACTTCAGTTTGGTTTACATTAATATGTATACAGGAATAAGCATTGCTCATCATGATCGGTTACGGTTGGATTTGCTTAGACTGTCTGCTTTTCTCCCTTATTTAATTCATTTGAGTTCTGTGACACTGCGCTGCAAGAACATTGTATACAAGACTTGCAACACATGAGTACTCTGAATACTTGTATACCACCCCACCAAGCAAATCCGACACCATCATCTCAACCACACCAAAATATTGCACCCCGTGTTGAGAGGCATGTGGGGAATTGATCCTCGCAAGATATAATTGAGATCTAACTGTCCAATTTACAAGGTTTTGTTGACTCATCTTCAAGTTGTTGTGCGTATCTTTGCAAGTGCTCGTGTGGCGCGACCGAATTTGTTTCTAAAACTTCTCATGTGCCCAGTCGCGTCGCGACCAAAACCATCCTCTTCTAAAGGCAACTACGCAAGTCGTGCAGTCCTGAATATGTTCTCAGCGGAACGGTCAAACACATGGCATTTGTCGACGAAACTACGAATTGGATCGATGGGGAGCCACCGGCCATCTGCGCGCGAAAAAACCTCTGTCCAGAACACAGAAGGCGTGCTTGTAGAGTCAAGGGTAGCTATCTAAACACAAACACAACTTGCATGAAGTGTTGAAGGTTTGAAAATAGTTAACATACCTCTGGCACTCAGTCAATTTTCGGAGTAGTGGTCCTTGGGTTTCCTGAGCTTGTTATGCGGAACCAATGACTGCTGTGTGACAGTGACTACAATGCGTGTGACCACCGTTTGTTCCCCACAGCGCTCACTCGTCGACGTCCTCGACTAGCTGCTATAAGCTTTCGTTTATCCTCTTGTAGGATCTTTTCATTCTTTTGCACTCTCATTATTTACAAATAACATCAATACACGGCCAAAACCAATATACTGACCATGTCTGCACATCAGGACTTGGAAAGGCCCGCCACATGCGCTTGGCTGCTCGTTTTAGCCATCTATACCAGATTCTATCTTGACTGCTACTCCTACTAGCGCATAGACCTCGGCCGCACCAAAGTCTGACAGTAAGCTCACTATAGTGCTTGCAATTTAATGTCAATGCTAACAAATGTTTAGCACCTGCCACTAGTTCGGCTCCAGTCATCACTAGTTCCACCCCCGCCTCCGCAGCCCCTGTAACTCCTTCTACCCAACAATCCTCTGCTTCCACCCCACCTACTACTTCCCCTTCTTCAACCACCACTTCATCATCAACCACATCCTCAAGCATTCATACCACCTCCTCAATTCCAGTCCCACGAACTGTGTTGTCCACGGTCAATACCTGGCCTTTAATACACATACAGATTGTTTATCATTTAATAGGCACCCGTAGTGGCAGTCACTCCACACTCTACCTCCACGTTCAGATCACAAACTAAAATCGTGATCAGTACCGGAACCATGTGGTGCATTGTATGTCTCATTTTTGAACATCTGTTTCGTGTTCTCAATTCAAATTTCAGCGCCGCAAATGCAAGTCTGATGAAGGCGAATGGAGTGCTCCAGTCTTCAAACGTCAGTCTGCCATCCTTGTGGATGATCCCGAACTATCCTTTAATCCCCGCCCACCAACCATGATTGAACGTCACAACGCATCCCCTGCCCTCAACGCTCAATACAACCATCCGAATTATTGTGGTGGTTATTGGTCAACAAGCTGCCTACAGTGATACCTTGCATGCTCCCCCCATGCATCCTCATGCTCAGATGGCAATGACACATGCCCCTCACAAGGACCACAGTCACCTCACTTGGCAACTGTCCAGTGCGGCATACTTGTCTCGTCAACCATCCGCTGCAGGATAACCCCCAACAATCCTCAGGCTCACTATGTTAATCTCAATCGTTCCAGTGTAAATCCATTCCAAGCTGCCTAACTTGCCGATGGATACAGAACTGCATATAACCATCAATTTACCGAGGGCATGCCCACCATAGTTGCTGAATTCGAGGGCCATCCTTTGTACAAGCGTAATTTCACCTTTTCCGCACGTCGTACTCAAAGTCCAGATATGCTCTATCACGGCATCTGAAGCGTGACGAGATTATTGATCCTCCTGTCGAGTTGGGCAAGTTCCAGGAATAGTCATGGAGGAGATTCCCAGGAAGACATGCAAGCCTTACACGCATGGTCCCAGACGAATTTTTACAAGACCAAGCCAGTCATTGACATATGTTTAGTCGTAATGACTCCTGGCACATGGCTGACCTTCGTGTTTGCAGGGAAAAGTTCCTAAAAACAATTTTGGGAATATCAATCTGTATATTCCGTTGATGCTCCCTGAAGGTAGTGTTCATATGAATCGAAGAGCTATCCCGATAATTGAGGGAATTGTCGTTGCCGAGGAGAATAAAATTATCATAGTGGAGGTGAACTTGCTGTATCACAGACTTTGCTGCACCCACTGAATTCAACCTTGTCTTAGGGTTATTTGGAAGCCAAAAATGACGCAGAAGAGAAAGCGCATGCCAAATGTTTGGACCAAGTTCACAAGCATTGGATACATTTCATGCAAGGGCTCGAGATCGTCTCCGCAAGCAATCTGCATCCAATATGGACGACACAACATTGGATATGCAGAATGCTGAGGCACATCAAGGCGAGCAAGTATGTTTCATTTCCATTTGTACTTGTGATTTGGACATGAACCTAATCTCTCCTCCAACAACCAGGAAGGTACCTCTCACCACCGGGGACGACATAGTGAAGCCGTTTCATCTCCCCAAAGATCAGCACACTGTTTTGCCTTTGTCTTTACATTCTTCGGCCGGTGACGATGACACCGGAATCAACGAGGCTGTACCCGAGCGCAGTGGTGTTGCGGTGTCTTATACACATCCCCACGATTCACCTTTCATTCCGCCTGAAATGTGCAGATGGGAGAGGTATCCGCTGACTTGCCTTCTCGGCGGAGTAATGCAATGCCTAAGTCAATGCATGAGCTGGCCAAAGACGACTTAAGGAGATAGGCCTCGGAGATCACTCTTTTTGATGAACCCGAATGTCGGTCACGTTCTACACCCGCTGCGAGGACAATGAGAGGCGGACGAGCGAAGGAAGAGGTACTTGATCATGTTCCTTTGTAAAGTACAGGCGCTATAAAAGTACATCACGTCCTACATACTGAATAGGTTTCCTAGAATGGATTGTTTGACACAAATGCTGGGGGAAGTCCTGCTGTACATGTGTCGCATTCATATATCTATGTATGACCAACCAGCACAATGCTAGTATAGCAAGCACCACGCAAGAAGGTAAAGGGAGTCTACGGCACCATTCAGCCAAGTGGGTAGCTGTGAGGGCTTCTGTCGCACATTGTGAATTTTTGATCACATGAATTGTGGAGGGCTGCATAATGATACAAGATGAATGACGTGGCTCTTCAGTATCTTGCCTGGTAGTGCCTCTTGATCGACCGAGGGGAAATTGCCATGTAAGCCTTCGAGGAATGATGTGAGGTATGTGTAGCACAGACAAAACTTTTAGGACAGGGCTTATCACAGTGAAGCCCCCAGCCAGATCCTAAATTTTAAATCAGTTGACCCACTGTACATCATAACTTGAAAGCACTGTTCACCATTTCATATTTGATAGAATGCGTTTCATCAGGATCAGTCAACTCAATGTCTAACTTATCGTTGTTTGCAGCCAAGATAGGATCCAAGGAAGTACGCAAAATCGGAATTGCATAGTAGGTATCTTCTGTCTGTATTTATGATCAGCAGTTGTAAAAACAAGAAAGAAGATCATACACTTACAATGTCTTCATAAACCTCCGCTGAACCCAATGTCTGCAAATGATCATCTTCCTATGTACATTGCAATGGTCAGCCGATGGAATTTTAAGAATCGAGGATTGTGTACTGATGACATCCTGGTAGATTTCCCCCACAACTGGCACGGGCAGATGACACATATTACAGTGACCTATCTCCGTATAATACGAGGGAACGGACGTGCATAATATCCCGTATGATACGGGTCAGCGGACCATGGGCCCATGGCAAAAATATCCTCGACCATGACGGATGGGCCGGGAGGGAAATTATTCCCGATGGAGGCGGGTGGGCCCATGCAGGGAATATGTAGAGTAAATGAGTGGGCCGATGTACATGAATATTCGGTAGACGGGTGGGCTGAGGTAGTTGGATATAATGCAGATGGGTGTATTAAGGTAGATGTGTATCAGATAGAAGGGTAGGTACTTGGTATCACATTCACGGATGGGCCCAGACGCATATTAAATTAGACGGGTGGGCCGAGGGTATTATAAAATATTGTATTAGACGGGTGGGCCCAGACACATATTACTTAGACGGGTGGGCCGAGAGTGTTTTATAAAATATTTCATTAGACGGGTGGGCCAAGAGTGTTGTATGGGATATTGTATTAGACGGGTGGGCCGAGGGTGGTATAAAATATAGACGGGTGGGCCCATGTGTATCATAATTGTAGACATGACGGAGCTGAGGTAGTTGTACATCAACCAAATCAGAGGAGGTAATAAATCAAAGTTACCAAGTTCCCAGAGCAGCAGGTGATCTCCTGACAATGGCCTTTGATGACATTTATGTTGTCTTGCAGAACATTGAATCCCGAGTGCGAGGCTTGTGTTGCCCTACGAGAAGCCAAGTTCTGACCACCGAAATTCAAGTGAAGCATACCAACTTCCGAGTGCCGAGGTCCGAGTTCCGAGTTCCGGGACCCAGGACTTGACACAATTCATCAATACTTTCCGTGGCCTTTGATGGCACTGAGGTTGTCTTGCAGAACATTGAATCCGGGTGTGAGGCTTGTGTTTCCCTACGAGAAGCCAAGTTCCGACCACCGAAATTCGAGTGAAGCATACCAACTTCCGAGTGCCAAGGTCCGAGTTCCGAGTTCCGGGACCCAGGACCTGACACAATTCATCAATACTTTCCGTGTTAAATGGCCAACCAAAGTTGAGATTTTTCTGAAGAGAGCAGGTGCTCTCTTGACATGGCCTTTGATGGTACGTAGGTCGTCTTGCTTTGAATAAGACATAATTCACTGTGTAGTATTTCCCCGCAGACCCCGGAACGCGGTTCAGTCACAAGTATAACTCTTGAAGGAGAGAATCACCTCCATGATTGATGCAGTGAGATCGGATGATGGCTTCCCCGAGTCCCAAGTTCTGAGTTCCGGGTTCCGGGACTCGGGGTTTGGGGTTCGGGACTTGGTGAAATTTGACAATGGTGTTTGAGTTTTGGGCTTCGGGTGTCCGGGTGTCTGGAGGTCGGGTGATATCAACTGTGATCACCCAGTTTCGAGTGCCGTGTTTCGGGTTTCGGTGATTCAATGATTCGATTGTAGCACCCGGCACTCGGGACTTGGTGTTCTGCACTGACATTTGACCGATATTTTTGTGAGTTTTGGGCTTCAGGTTGTTGGGTGTGTGACACATAGGATATGCTTCACAATGGCTTCGGGACTCAATTATTGGTGAATGCCAGGCATGGTTCATTCATGTTTTCATGCTTATGTGTTTAGATTTTGGTGGTCAATGGTAGGTATATTCACTCATAGTGTGCATGTATCCTCCGTGTTTGATTCTCTGGTGGCTACATCAGCTATATGTTTGTATGAAATGTATCTAAACCCACCTGTATATGTACACCTCTATGTATTATATATATCACCACACCCTCGGCCCACCCATCTTTGTGATAGATATTGTACCACACCCTCGGCCCACCCGTATATGTGACATTTCCTTACCTCGGCCCACCCGTCCATGTAATACACCCTACGTCGGCCCACCCGTATACGCAATACACCCTATGTCAGCCCACCTGTCTATGTGATAAATATTTTACCACACCCTCGGCCCACCTGTATATGTGACATTTCCTTACTTCGGCCCACCCATCTATGTAATACACCTTACGTCGGCCCACCCGTATATGTAATACACCCTACTCTACATATTGCCCAGATGGGCCCACCCATCTCCATTGGTGATAATATCCCCCTCGGCCCATCTGTGAACATCAATGAAATATATATCATTGCCATGTATGGGCCCACCCATCTCCAACGGAAATAATATGCCCTCCGGCCCACCCGTCATCATCGAGGATGTACACAACATGGGCCCATGGTCCACTGGCCCGTCTTGTACGGGATATTATGCAGGTCGGGTGGCCCGTATAATACGGAATTTGTCACTGAAGGGGCTCCAGATGATCCCATGGAGTACACAATGTTGGATACAGGTCAGGATTTTTGGGCAGAGCATCATTACGGCTATTAGCGAGATTTCGGCTCAGAAAATGAACACCGCCAGCCTGAGCAGATTCCACCTCCCTATCTGTTTGGGCTGTAGGAAGAGAGACTTGCATTTTGCGGAGGTTCGATAACGACGACTTGAAATTTTCTAGACAAAGGCTCAGCAGGCAACACCAGATAATTATAAAACATACTCAATCGTGTCTGAAGCAAATGTTGATCCCGGGAGACGTCAACAACCTGTCTTGATGTCTGCGACAATTCGGCTTCTACCCTGGTGTGATGATGATTTAAGGTCCTCTTCGTTGGAATCGAAATATAAGCGATGTATGTTTGAACTCAGAAACTAAACCTACAATTTCTTTGCAGGCATAAGCGACTCGGCGCTCCATGGCTGGTAAGTCTTCTAAATCTAATGCGTCCAACCGGACTACCACATCATCCAAGCGGCGATCAAGATCTTCGCAATGGCGCAAGACTTTAGTGTATGCTCCATTCTCGCGCGAAGGTGTCTCATCATCTAGATCATGAGTTATGTTGCAATTGCCATACATTCGAGTCGATGCAGATTCTAAGAAGAGGTCAAGTGCCACAAGAAAATCCGATGCACACACTCTCGTATGGGGGTCACGGTGGGAATCAGCTAGTAACGCAATGACCCTCGATAAGTCCTCAACTCTCGGAAAGAATGGCTGTAAGAGAAGTGGCAACTCCTTGATGGGAAGCTTGATTAGGCCGTCATCGCCAATGCTTGCCTTTGGGTGCTCCTCAAATAGAGCGTTAAGTGCATATAAGACATCAGAGCCTGGTAGCTGGGTGGCTAACATTGTTTCAGCACACAAGAGTTTGAGCTAGCTCGTGAGCCTGCAAACAAGCACGTTCAAACAAGTAAAGAGTATGTACACGTGTCGCCAACACACCTGGGAATGCACTCTATGCCCTTGATGCGTGGTGTTCGGCAAGCGGTAAACAAGGTGAATTGAGTAATGAACTGTATATTGCGAGTCAAAGTATACTAAGTCAACAAAAATGAAGGTGTTAGGGTAAAAGCCCGGCTTTTTGGCCCAGTGCATGTGCACGAACCTAAGGGTTTCAAGGTGAGCTGTGATGCATGTGATGGGCGGGCGGGTACTGATCAGGCTGCCCCGCATGAAGCTTGAATCCTTAGGAAGCGAACGCAGTGTGTTGGACAAAATGCTGGTGTGTTGGATGAGATTGAGGGTTTTGGGACCATGCGTCGTGAGATACAATGCGATGAAGGAGAGACAAGTAAGGTGAAGGGCCGAAGTTGATGTCGCTGATGACTAAAGTAGCACATATTGAGAAATTGCGGCAATAGGCGTTATTTGGTTGGGAAGGCAACCAGGGAGGAGAGCATGCAGAAGCTGGAAGCCTGCCTGAAGTGTCAGTGTGGAGTCCTCGGAGACTTGAGTTGCTGGAGCAAGGCCTTGGATAATGAAGGAACCTGTGAGCGCAGAAGGGTATATGGTGTTTCCTCGATATTGATACACGTGATACTTCTTTGTACAGTGAAGTTGGACGCTCGGGGCGAGTAGTGATCACGGCAGTCAGAATTTTGGTGGAAGCACGCCGGATCTTGTACAATGTATCTTCAGCATCTGAGTAACTAAATGTGCATTGTGAGCAAATGAAGAAAATAAAATGATCATGTGGGCCTCACCCATCAAGATCGGTATCCTCGTCATCATCATCTGCGTCTGCCATCTCTTCGCCCTCGCCGTCAGCTGGCCCAGCATAGTTCTGTAGACAGATGGGAATTGAATCATACAAAGTTGTGAGTTCAAAACTCACCAGGTCATATCTGATGAACTGGTTTCTTATTTGCACTATCGAGCTTAGGAATGGCGCCGTTTCTGTCAGAGACCTCAAGAGTAGCGTCTCAAGAGCCTAGTCGAACACGATTGATGAGTGGCAGCGTTTATATAAGACAAATGTCTATGAACCTGAAGACAACCTTCACGAAGTTCATCATCGTCCCTCTGGACAGCTCTGATGACTCCAGGTATGATGTCGTTGTACACTGATGTCAGCTGCTGCAGTGCCTGCCGTACGATAGCAGCTACTAGATGCACAGTCGTGCGCTGTTTTTTTGAGGTTAGCATTAGGTGCAAGGAACGGGAGGATGTGATTCTACAATAGATCGTTGACGAGCACAGGAGGAGCTACAGGAATGTATTGTGAGAGCGTCAAAATTGCGAGTTTGCGTACAGCGGGACGAGAATGCGAAAGAAGCGGAGCTATTGCAGGCAGAGGGTGCGGTGATAGGGCTGGATCAGATACGTGGGCCGAAAAACGAGTGATGAGTATGGATAGCATTGATAATGTCTCGATCAAAGTCTCTGGTGGCGTTTCCGTCTACAAACAATCATGTCAAGAGCATGACCAATATTGGCAGAACTAACTTACATTCAAAACTTGCTGTAGAAGCTTTGGCGAAAGTTTTGCGCATGCTCTTGGAGTGATTTTACCTTCCAGGTGCTAACCACCCATCAATGACGAGGTGAATTGAGCCAACATGTTTCTAACATGGTCTCGGAGTCAGGAGTGATAAGCTGCATCTTCACAAAACATCTCACCTCGAAGTAAGTCTTGACATATCGAGATGCCTCAGTGTATATGGTATTGATGTCGCGCGAGACTGTGCGTGGAGAAGGGACCTTGACATCTGGACGCAAGAGCTTTACCTCTTCGATGTAGAGAGGATCCACCACTGAGTGGAACGGGCGTTTATTGACTGCGCAACGCATCGCTATCAAAGCACAATGAGCCTCCACTGTATATTTCGAAACTGATCCAGTAATAGTTTGTTGTGCACCAGTGGCAGCAGACCCCGATGAGACACCACGCCGAACAGCACAGTCTTTGATGCCCGTGACGAGATTGTTTGTGCCCTGACCAGTCTGCATACATTTCCGATAATGGGGTCCATGCGGTGTAGGGTCGACATGACACGTGAAGACAAACTCGAGATAATCCGGACTTCCATTGCCTTTGAAGTGACGCTTGAGTGATGTTTCATAGTGCTCGTAAGCTGATGATTTCCAGCGTGATGTCGATGCCTCTAGTGAAATGATATGTGGCTCGTACAATTAAATAAGAGAGACACTCACTTATAATCTTGTCATCAGTATTGCTCCAGATTGCTATGTCAGACAGCTCTGCTTTGGCACGCCGTTTCTTTTTTGGAGACTCTAGAACAGGAATCGGAGATGACACTGATCTTTTGTGACTGCGTGTATTTGTTGCTGGTGAATTGGGTGCTAAAGACGCATCCGAAGCTGAGTTGAAACTGCTCTCCGGCATGGAGAATCGAGGGAAGCTGATGACGAGAGAGGGTGACAACTAGCTGTGTAGCACCATCGAAGTTAAATATCTGGAATAGATGGTATCAGTTGGCGGCATGTTCAAGTTGACAGATTCTGATAATGACCAATATCCATCGAATTATTGTTGACATCAGAGTACATATTCATCTGAAACTAGTTTATGATGTCTGTCACTTGATGATGAGTCTGGTTTTCAGCCGTTCATTGGGGTACTAGACCACCCGTGGGTACCTGCAGGTACACGACTTTAGGAAATCCTCTCACCCGTACCCATGCGGGTGAGCCACCCACGCCACCTGCCACCCATACAACCCGCCCCACGTTCCATCCACAGGTGGCACCCGGGCGGGTACCCGGGTGGCCCTCACCCATGTCACACCCTATTCCAGTGGCAACTCAGAAGTAATTGTTTTCAGAGCTGGATATTTGCAATTAGATTGTGAGGTGTGCCAATGATCTCGATATCCCACCCAAGCTAGAGATAACACGCAATTCATTATCCTTCCCCACTGAGAAGTTGGTTAAGCCATCAACCACGAGCTCCATCTGTGTCTCGCGGAAGATCTTGATCAATTGACCCAGACTAAATGCACAGTACCACATAGAAGTCATAAGTCCCAAGAGTGAAACGAGTAGATTGGGGCCTACCACTTGACAGCCTGATTCTTGACTTCTGAGATCCTATCTTCTTCCAAGGAAAGTACCTGTTTGGGGACCTTTGTCTCGCTCGTCTCCGATGAGAATGGCCGGATCCTGTTTGATCTCGCTCATCAGGTCATTTAAACCCATGGATATACCCGTATGAGAACTTCAGCAAACATGAAGATATATGTTTTGGCAAGAGCTCAGTTGATCTCAGGAAACACACTCAAAAGAACGAACATGGGCTGAAACTTTGAGGGAGAAAGTTGCCCAATAAGGAAATACAATGCTGTACAAGTTTACAGACCGGCGGCTTGGACGAAGGGCGAAGAGAAGGAATATGGAGATACGGTTGAACCTTTCTTCCATGGGAGACTCGGAGGACATTTATGTAGATATAACAGGTGAACAATGATCAATTCTATCAAGTATCTCCGTTTATGCTAAACTGTTCATCGGGACTGTCTGCTGGAATACAGACGTCAAACTTATATATATAGTGAACAATGGTTCACCAGTCAGGATCTCCATTTATGCGAGTATGTCAGTAATTAACTGTTCGTTCCAAATGCAGTAACAAAATGGCTGTGTCAACAAACATATAATCAGGTATTGTGTCAGTCCTGACCCACCTCACTGCTATCCAAGCGAAATTTTCGATGTCTCACATTGTGGCTGCTGGTGGTTAGTATATTCCTTTAAGCCAAGCCCACTACACGTCATCATTCATCATTTTTAACAGTGTCCAACCCTACTTTCCGCTCACATGATGGCATACCGCGTTCCATGGGCAACAACACAGCCGCTTCTGAGTGGGCTATGGTTGCGATTGATTCAAGTGAATATAAACACCTAATTTTATTGAATTTATGTTGACTTTTTGCGAAGACTGCTACCGTAGCCAGGCTGATATCCTCACGCGCCTTGAAGCTAAACTGGACAACTTAACGTTGAACCTAGACATCATTAAAAGAAAGGTCACTGGGCACGAGTCTACATTGCTAGATGTCGATGCCACGCTGCAAGATCTCAAGGCAATAGCCAAAGCGAATGCAGTCTCGTTAGATTCTACCAACAAACTCGCTCAGGAGGGAATGGGGGACATCGGTCGCGCTCACTCTCTCCTTAAGGAGATGAAGGTTGACCTTGACACCGTGAAGCATGCAGTTGGGGTGGATGTAGCTGTGATGAAACTTGACGTTGAAGGTATAAAGGTTGACATCGAGACAGGGAAAAAGCAGAGTGACATGGACAGGAATCTCTTGAACAACATCAGAGACGCAATGCAGGTGAAATGAGAAATGTAGGATCTAGAGTAGTTGAAAGAAGCGGTGGGCCCTGGTAGGTCTCACTTGTACACATCGGGCTTTGTAATTGGAATGTCTTGCATTGTGACAAATACATTGTTTGTGGGGTGTTAACATGACAGTGCCACGTCTTTGCAATTGTCGAAAGGAACTTGATTAAGCATCTCGCTACGGACATCACATGTGCTGCTTGTGTTCCCCTTAGGAGCCTCCAAAGGGCAATAAGGTGTGTTTATTTGGGCTACGACTATATGTTCTGATTGAACAGTACGTATCACAGAACATCGACAACAGTTCGGATGATGAGTTTAATGAGTTGATATCAGTGGAGGTTCAGCACACAGAGATTGAGGCATCGGAGAATGTACCTGTCAAACTCAAGCGCAAACGTGTCATGATCGTGGTCTGATAGCTATTTTCTCCATTGGTCGTTCTTTTCACTAATGGTTGCAACACAGGAATCTGAAGATGAGCCTGATATCACCGAACGGTGTATGACCCCACCATCAGAACAAACCAATGGAAATGTAGACGTCAGTGTAAGAATTCTCACATGATCTTATTGCTGGTTGATGGTAATACGGACACAGGATCGTACCGCTAGACTATTTAAATGCCCACGAGATGGGTGCTTCGAAAATCTTCCCACTAATATTTTCTTCTTGGTGATGTTCTTGAGAGCCTTCTTCACTGGCACCAGTGTGTGGTTGACATCTTCTTCACTCTCTGGTTCAATGTCAAGGTTGTCCTGATCATCAGGCAAGTCTAGCATTCTCCAAGACATGACAATGGCTTACTATGGCAGGGGCCATTTTCTTTCGGGTAGTCTTCCTAGCAATTGTCTTGGAAGCCTTCTTCACTGACGCTGGTGTGTCATTGACGCCCTCTTCACTCTCAGGTTCAAAGTCAAAGTCATCCTGATCATCAGGCTTATGTCTGTCAGACAAGTCCAGCGTCCTACAAGGCATGGCAATGACTTACTATAGTGGGGGCTGTTTTCTTTTGCATAGTTTTCCTAGTGATTTTCTTGGGAGCCTTCCTCACTGGCACCGGTGCACAGTTGATGTCCTCTTCACTCTCATGTTCGACGTCAAGGTTGTCCTCATCATCAGGCTCATTACCTTCCTCATCGCGGTAGTCCTGTGATGTAAGTAGTATAATACTGTAGCTTATTATTATGAAAGACAATACCTCGTTCCATGAATCGCTGAGTCGATACTTTGCATCATGCTTCTGATTCAGAAGCATACGTTTGAGGGCATCACAGATCGGCCATCCATCTACAAATTGCTGAAAGAACGGAAATTTAATCTGGACCTTGGTGTCTGAATAAGCAAATATCCAACCAGGGACGACTCGTCAGAGTACTCACCTCTAATACGACTTCATTGATCAGTGATGGGGGTTGTTGTCAAAAGGTTTTCTTCCGTTCCAATGTTGAGTTCGCAATAATGCAAATTTCATGCTAGAATATGTAATTAGCAAGTCAATGGTGATAAATTGAGTGCATATATCCAATTGTAGCGTCCCTTGTTATCCTTCAGCCCCATTGCATCTCGGAGACTGTATTCACCAGCTGAAACCTTGCCAGCTGCACCCTGTGGCTTCTGAATGAGGTGCTTTCCAGGGGCCCTAGCTGGTAGTGTATGCCTGCGGTAATCTGCAGCAGTAGCATCTGGGTATCGGCACAACTCAGACTTGCAATTACATGAAAAAGATTATCTTATGAGAGGGCTTGGTTCTATCTCCTTTGGAATTGACCACACGTGCAGCAGGACTCGAAATACATGTTGATTTATTCTTCGAAATCTTTTTGGAGGACTTAGTGACCATAGCTAATGAGGGAAAGGGGACAAGACGCCGACCCCAAAGACTAGCAGCAAGAATATATTTGGTGGTCACGTGATTATATTCACAGTCAGCCAGTCCCGGTTTGCTGATGCAGAGATGCTATGACAGCAAGGCTTGCAAGCTTGAAATCAATGTTCAGAACCTAATGTTCATCACCCAGTCCAGATGCCTGAATTTTCCCGCGTCCATCATGACCTCGTCTGGATCTTCTAAGTACATGCGCAGTCCGCCCTTGTTGTCGGAGTCATCATCCTCTATCAATGAGTGTGCGAGGGTTGCTACCAAGAACAGTGGCGTTTCCAAGAGGAACGCCACGAGGAGCAGGGGAAATGCCCGAGAGTTCGAACTTCCCGAGAAGGTTGTCAGCCGTCGATAAACTTTGTAGATTATCAGTATGCATTGCATTCACTAGTCAAAACAAGAGGGCTCACATCTGTGACTTACGAGTAGGAACAACAGTGTTGCGGGGAATAAGCTTGGTGAAGACACCGCCAGGACTTTGACCTGTGTATAGCCCGCTCACTCCTGTTGATACATTTGATTTAAATCAGTAGAACAACGATCAAAATGAAGGAGCACTGATCTCGCTCGAATTAATGTCGAAGGTGTTCCACGGGTGGTAAATTTTGTGGCCCAACTTCTTGTGTGCAACGGCGTCGACATCGATCTCTTGCGCATCATCGATGAACTTTGTGATGGCAATGGGGTGTGGGAGAGAAATGAAAGCAGCAGCACCGTGTGGGCGCTGACACCAATGATGAAGCAGGCGAGCCCTGACTCCCCACAACTCTGGGATGGAGACGTAGGGTGAGTTTGACTTTCGGGGGTCTTTCGGGTTCATCTGGTGAATGGGAGGTGTGTGTGCGATGTCTTCTGGGTGTAGCATGGCGGACATGGCAGGGGATAGTGCAGCAGACATTATGAGTCCGTTAAATGGAGATGTTGGTGGAGAACGAAGTGAGAGAGGAAGTGAGAGAATTTTGGTCCATTGAGCAATGAACACGGGCACGGTCCCACGCCAGCAAGTATGTTTCTCAGACTATGAGTGCTGAAAGTCTGACTGTAATTCACAAATATCTGACTATGATTCCAGATACACTGACTATGGTTTCCAAAAGTCTGCTCATACTCTGACT
>JABBWJ010000157.1:0-60751 GCA_016647685.1 Suillus tomentosus
TGATATAATCATGACAACCCAATAGTTCAAGCGTACGAGGCGACGGATAAGGCAAGGCACAGTTGCTCCACTTCGACCTACACTGGTTCGGAATCAAAATTTACTTTGATGCAATCAGGGGATTCTACGTGCTTTTTGCTTGATCTTACACTCAGGCTGTTCCACCCAATCAGGGGTCTTGAGGTGCGATCAAATATCCGTCTCCAGATTTCAGTGATATATATAAAAGCTAAACAGTGGCATATCTAACACGAACACTATCGTTATACATTCTGCACTTATACCCATCCATCCAACATGACCTTCACCTCAAATGATCCCAGTTGGTGGCCGTCAATCAATTCAAATTTTCTTTACAGCTACTACACGAGTTTGTCGCATCAAGATGTCTAGATATAATATTGACTTGCTTCACAGTTGCCGCCTGCGTTTTGGTGATATACAGTTGGGGTGAGCAGTACAGTGTTCGAAAACCACTGATATTCTGATAATATTTCCAGTCTTAACACTCGAACAAGAGGTACGTTGATGTTATCGCCGGAGCGGCCAACTCGCTAAGAATGGTTCCATAGATTGAACTCATATGGGTGAGTCACAAGAGTCCTGTATCAGAAGAAAACAAGAGCCCGCAATGAATTCACGACAGAGACAACGCTGGTCTCTCATGACCGTGCTGTATTTGATTGTTCGTACCTCATGTTGTACTTTAGCATGGTGGGAAACTTGTGCTGACTCCAAATTGTTCTAGACACGCTATATGGGAATACCGTATTCTGTGTATGTGTCGAGGTCAAAAACGTTGCACTGTGCTAATAGCTCATCTATGACAACTAGTGCCCTTGTTCTGCGTATGTCTCGTATGCTCTGGGTTCCATTTTTTCTGACCGGCAGGACACAGGAAATATGCCATCGGTATCGCTGACAGATGCAGTGAGTATTCTGCAGCCATCTCATTCCCATCCAATTAATATGCTCTTATGCAGGGGTGAGTGAGATTCCGAGCATTGAACTTGGCTCAACATAACGACTCAATAGGTGTAAGTCGGAGTCTTTGATACTAGTGCGAGGGCGTTCACTAATTGGGAGTTTCAGGCGCTATCATGTATCATGCATCAAGTGGGACAACTGTGGTCTTGACTGCCATGTTGGATGGTAAGTCATCCAGGGGCAATACCTCTGATATTGACCTGACTGACACACGATGAAAGTGATCATGATTGCTCGGTTATATGCCATGTATGAGGGATCTAGAAAGATGTTTATGTTCCTTGTTATTATCTTCCTGGCTGTAAACATCGCCTGCGGAGTAATCGTGGCAATAGCACTCAACGATACTGTACTGGGTAAGCTTTACTGGTCAACTTGAAGAACGCGGCTGATTGGATAAATAGTAGAGGAGTTGATAATCTCTGGCACGAATATGTGCGGTTATGTATATGAAGGGGACGAGCAGCTTCTGTTTTCGATCATTTGGATACTCAACACTGTTTGGGAGGTCCTCACATTGTATCTTTCAGTTTGGGTTGCTGTGAAACACTTCCGTGAGCTGCGACAACTCGGCCCATCGACAGGATCGACCATCAGGGACTGTTTTAGAGTGCTTATACAATCTCACACTCTCTATTTCGCAAGGTGAGCTTGTAATGTGAACATGGTGATATTTGCTGCTCAAGTTCCGCTCATGTTAGCTTTGTTGGTGTCTCTTGCCTCCAGCTTGCTTATAGCTCTCCGGAAATCGCGGTGCGCCGATGTTGCTGATATCTGCGTGTAACCTCTGCTCATCATTTCTGTAGACTTCTAGTTCTACTGGAGTTTCGATCCTCGAAGGTGCTCTTGAAATTTTATCGGTCGTGCAGATGTTTGTGCTGGGACCACGCCTCATCCTGAGCGTTCGAGAATACAACGCCAAACTCGTGGCATCCTCCGACGCAGAAACTAGCATGAATTCGATTGTTTTCCATGAGCATGTGCATGTATCAACTAGCAGTACTGTGTAGGGAAATGCTTGCCAAGTGGTCTGCAGGGAGGTGAAATTTGGTGGAGGATCAGTCGTGGTATTTAGTTCATATGAGGTTTCGAAGTACATTTATAGGCAAACCTCCTTGTTGTATCGCTACAGGAACGAAGTACCCGTATTTGAACCAAGTAGCAAATTGAAATTACCCAGGAATCAACATGGTCCTTAATAGCTGATTCTACGTGTCTGTGGATTTCCGCGTCTGAATATACAGATGATGAAGTGAATGCGAAGCGTGAAGTCAGATGGTTGATGACTCATTGATGCTCATATGCATTTTGCTCCAGCTGGGCTAAGAGGAATGAAAACGAATGACTCATGCGGACTCCTGGCTTGACTAGTAGCTGTACGTGAATGAGAATGGCAAGGAAATGGGGTCTTCTGACTCAGGAGTAGAGAATCAGAGAATCGGAGCTTCAAGTTAGAAGGCTTCGAGAGTACTTATCAAACTACTAGTGATGCATCTACCAAGATATTCTGTTGGAGTTCGTGCTAAGCACAACCATTAGAATAAAGCACCGAACGGCAAGTAAATGATCACTTAAATGAGGTCTCAGATAGAATGTGGGAAATGGGGAAAACGGGGAAGATTTGAAGATATTTTGCAGGAACATTAGGGTACCGCCGTGATGTCTCGACGACCAATGAAGAAAACGGGTTGTGGGTGCCAGTGACCGCACGAATCAACGTAGGATGATCATGAAAAGAATAAAGTTCCGGACAGCGGCTATTCCAGGTATCGATGGAGACGCGAGGTGTATCGAGAAGTTGTCCTTTATGGAGGGATACATGTTCGATTATGGACAACCCGCGTGACGGACAAAGTACTTGCAACCCCACACTGAATGGAAGCATGACATAATCCTGGAAGACACACATTAGTACAAGGGATGACGACATGAACGATGGTGCGCAACCATGTAAGTATATTTCATCGGGGATCAGATCACCGCATTCCAAGTTTTTTTTTATTTCTCTAGATCGAGCGAATTGATCAAGAGGATTTGGATTAGGACGTGCCTGGAAGGTGTTACTGTTAGATTGGTCAACAGTCTCTAAATGGACCTCCTCGCTGTCTACCTTTGATGGCGCCCGTGCAGGCTACCATGTCGTTTTAATGCATTAAACTATTGTAATTACAAGACACAAGAGATGCAATAACGATTGTAATTACAAGATACAGGTAATGCAATAACGATTGCAATTAATAATGCATTACACTGGTTATTTTTGGGATGATTGACTAATCATGTAATGCATTCAATGTGTCGGACATTACCAGCGAGCGGAATAATGCATTATACTTGCTGTTTTTTGGGATGCGTGACTCATCATGTAATGCATTAAATGTGTTGCACATTGCCAGCGAGCGGCGCTACTATGATTTGCTATAAGTATGGTTACCCTCTCGATGAACAATCCCTTCCCTCATATTTGGCCCCCTGCCAAGCTTTACCCAGAGCCCTTTGGGACTATCCTTCCCCTCCTTGCTGGTACTACGTACTTGCCACCCAGCACGGCATACCATATCTGACAGGGCCGTCACTAACTTCATTGTACCCCAACTGGCAACACCGGGAACGACTTACACAGAATCATAGGTATTGAGATGAATGTAATTTCAGTTATTGTTCATCAGACTGGATCATCGTTACCTGATCCACTTGGTGTCATTGCAGGTTATTTTTGGTGGCATGGAGCCAAATCGATCGGAAAGACAATGTCTGGCTTGTCTTGGTGCGGTTCTACTACCTATTAGTGCATACTGAATCCATTTATTTCATCTACTTGTTGATATAGCGATGTAGCGGGGCGCTCTGGCGCGGCAGGTCGGGAGTGGCAGGAGTCCTGGCGCGGTAGCAGGAGTCCTGGCTCGTAGTCGGTAGTCCTCGCGCGTGTCGTAGTCTGTCCTCGATAGATAGAGCCATAGCCTCCCGCTATAGAGGTTTGGCCTTGGTTCCCCTTGCAGTCCTTCCCGTTACATTTGGTGATGAGAGTGGTTTTCGATCCCTGTGCTTGACATCTGAGTACTGAGCCCCGGTTTTCGCATTTTCTCTTTTTCACTCTGGTCTACTTTTCCTGGTTTCTGATTCCCCGTGCTCGCATTTTTATTTCATTTTGCAAATTCTCTTGGCCACATCATCATACCAAGTCCCATATTCCCCGAAAATTTCAAATTCATGTCTATAGAACCTGTTCCACTCTTCTATGGTGACTATGGCGACAATGAGGAACCTCCTGCGTGGTTCGCGCAACTTCAGCTCTCCCTCCCAACAGCATGGATTGACACTCAGCGTGTCCAGCGCTTTGCTATGCAACTTATGCCTGGACAAATGGCAGATGAGTGGTTCCAGTCACTCGATTCAGCGCACACCACCACATTTGCGGCGCTCAAGACAGCTTTTTTTAAATGGTGGCCGCCTCCGAAACCACTCAAGTTTTCTCGCGCGCAGCAGAGAGAGCGCATGGCGGCGCACGCACTGAAGGAAAGTGATATTGGAGTATTGAGGCCGGATGGCAATTTTGCACATCTTGTGTGGGCAACTGAGATCTCGCAACTTGCCTTGGGTATGGGAGATCTGAAAGGAGATTTGATTGAGGATGTGCTCGAGGACATTCCGGACCTCCTCAAGGACCACCTAATATGCAATTATTCAACCTGGGACGAATTCGTTGAAGATGTGCTACGAGTTCCCAGCATCAAGCTCCAGCGGAGTTGCGAGAAGTTGGAAGATAGGAATCGTCGAGACACTAACATTGCGCAACTGAAGGCATGGAGTTCCTCCATACTGCTACCACCCTCACCAATTACCAGCACTAACCTTCATACTGCCCTGCCCACTGCTTGGGCAGATGATGTGTGCTATGCAGTCGCTCAAACTCGAGTGGCACGCGATTTTTCGGCCCTTCGCACTTCCTGTCGCAACCCATGGTCTAGTCTTCAGTACTGGCGTCGTCGTTTGCGGACCGCAGTTCAACTCCCTCACACAGTATCTACAGTACTCCCACATCACTCATATTCAAGACGCTACCCTACATTCTTCGACAACTCGACATATCATTTTTCTCGTCATACTACACCACACTGTCCTACTTGCCACTGTCAACAACCTCTCTGTCTCGTTCGGCCGTCTCATTCTCGTCATTTTCGGACTGCGGCCACACATTCATTGTTCGTGGTACAACCGCGGACGGTTGCATTTAGAGAGGGGGCAGGTGTACCAGGGTGGTTTGGCGCAGGTCCTCGCACTCCCGGACATTCGTCTTTCATTGTGCAACCGCGGATGGTTGCATTTGGAGGGGTGGCATATGTAGCGGGGCGCTCTGGCGCGGCAGGTCGGGAGTGGCAGGAGTCCTGGCGCAGTAGCAGGAGTCCTGGCTCGTAGTCGGTAGTCCTCGCGCGTGTCGTAGTCTGTCCTCGATAGATAGAGCCGTAGCCTCCCGCTATAGAGGTTTGGCCTTGGTTCCCCTTGCAGTCCTTCCCGTTACAGCGAATGGAGGTGAGGGAACGGAGCGACAGAGCGAGGGAGCTAGAAACACAAGGTATGATCTCAGCTTCTTTACAAGAATTCATTATTAACATGCGCTGTACCTAGAAACACAAAGTACGCTACAAGCTAACACTGACATACAGGAGTCGACTACTATTTGTTGAAAGTTTCAGGTTCTGTCAAGTACGAGCCGTTTTCTCATTACCTTCGAAATCACTCCCGCTCCTCTTTCCACCAACAGTTCAGGTTCCTAGCCACCTGGCTTATATCGAATGGTTCTCGCCGTTTCCGTTGGCTCCCGATCGACACCACGGCCTTTACAAGGTCTCGTGTTCTCTGCTTGGTGGCGCAAAATTGGCAAGCATTGTGCCATTGTCGAAGATTGTGCAGAGTGCCCATCTTCCACCAAATTTCGGTGCCGTCGTCCCACGAGAGTGGTCGCCGAGTGATACAGTTCTAGATGACTGTAGCACTTTTTGGTTGAACTCGTATCTAGATAGATACACTTTCTGTATCTTCAAATAAGTCTCAATTAGCCGTTTTATTCCTAAAACTTGAAATTATCAGAATAACATCGTTTAGCGCAAATGAATATGAGCGTGACTAGTAAACAAATCCATTATGCGAGGCTGGACGAGTAGACATGGGTTCAAAGGAACTAATACGACTGTGAACTAACAAATATGAGTATGAATGAGCAGAGATATGAGCATGAATGAATGGATATGAGTGTGAAGTGCCAATATTTTTAATGCGTCACAAACAGCAGAAACGAGTGCCTTGCTTGATTAGAAGCTTGTTAATAGTAATGCGGGGCATCAGCACCATTCAGATCTTGACTGTCCTCCAGAACTTCATAACGATACAGCAGTACAGTCCTCAAGGCAAAGTATGCCCCGGATGTGGGCCTCATGATCTGAATAATCGTCGAAGGATGCTAAAGTGACTGACGTGTCATCAGATCAAATTTAAACACCATCTAATTCAAGTTAACGTCCGACAACCAGAACAATATTTACATAATTACACATTGACACACTGGCAGTGACTCACGTACTTCAAGCGCACTTCTGTTTTCTGCACGACAGTCAGTGGTAATAGGAACGTATATATTCAAGGACTTACTTGCTGGATCGGTGGAGCGTCCCTACAGGATTAGCCCTCCGCTTGTTGTTCTCTTTACCATCAGCAACTGGCATGTGAGTGTGTACACTTGATGACCCAATTGCATTGTCAACATGCTCACGCATCGATGGGACGTGACGGCGAGTCGTTTGACGGGGACCCTCAGAGTTTTCTTGAGGACCGCTTGACTGATGGGTGTGAGAGTCAGAATTACTGGTGCCTAACACACCGCAGGCCGATGTGGCAGTAGCTGGGCTACAATTATCCGTGACTGCGTTGCTACTTTGGACAGCGGGTGTCAAGGCTAAGGATGATTCCAAATCGTTGGTGGGAGGTATAGCAGGTAGAACTGATGCACTGGGAATGATGGCGTTATCTGGGAACGGAGGTTTCATCGACATAGGATTATCGCATGTGTTGCCGTATTGGTCCATGTCATATGAGTAGTCCTGAGAGACGATTGGACCAGGAGTTGGTAGCGAACTTAAAGTTGAGAAATCGAAGGAAGTATCGAAGATGTTGATATCAGTATCCATAAAATAATTTAGGTTGGCCATATCGAAGGGTGGCAGCAGTGGGGTGGTGTACATGGCAGTATCCCCCATTTGTAACCCGGAGAAGTCGAATTCATTGAATGGGAGGGAGTTAGGGATATGAAGCTCGAATGGCTGTACGATGCCCGTAGCCTGAGGTAACTCTGTTTCGTGAGCCTGGGTGTAATACATTAGAGGGCAGAAGAAGTAATGCATTAGCGAAGAAGACTTTGCAAAATATCTAATGCATTACTTACCGCCTGATGATAAAAGACATCCATCCATTGATGATTTTCACTGCCGTTCTCCTCAACACCACCCCCATCATCCTGAACAATGCCTGTAAAGTCATCATCTCCATCGGAGTTAGCATCGGTGCCGTCGTCCATGTCGCTTTCCTTTTCTGCAGTGCCGTTGTCTGTGACAGTCTTCATCGCATCATTGTCTAATCAAGCAAAGTGAGTGCTATCTTCATGTAAGTAAAAAGGCCCTTACTCAGTGCCACCTTGGTGAAATTTACGTAGGATATCTGAATGTCTTCAAACCCGGCATAGTAAGCTGAAAAGTCGTCCCCTGACTCCGTCTCTCCCAGGTGGAAACTGAAACGAGTCAGCAATGCTTTGTAATGTGGGAATCTTTTACTTACTCGAGAACTACTACTTCGCCCGAACTAGGATCGCGTCCTCCGGCAATGCAAGTAAACTTGAGACCCCCAGTGTTATGGGATAGATGCCGGAAGATTCGATCAAGATGCGCTCCAAGTTCACTGAATGCCCTGTGTGTACTGCTCAGAATGGCGAATATCTGACACCACCAAGTGCGTACCTTATCTTTGAATCTTGATCTACATCGTCAAGAATAGCACCTGTTTTTGCTAGGTCGCGTTTTTGCTTCCAATCTGCGAGAGCTTCTTGGTGCTTTTCTTTGACTTGAGCTTTGACGTCATCATCCTCGGTGGCATATGTAGCACGTGTTATATATTTCCGCTTGGAAAGCCTCTTTCCGCGTGTTGTGATATTCTCAGCCTGGATCACTGCATCTGCCTGCACCTTCACACGTTCCTTGTAAAAATCACGTGAGTACACTTCTATTTCTTGTGGGGCACGTCCGGTTTTGTCTACATCCAGAATGCCACCACCAGAACGCACCAAACGCGCAGCATTAGTCCGCCATCTAAACCAGGTTTTTATTGCCTATAAAATAATGTTAGTAGTCGTTTATTTTTGGCCTGTCTGTGCTTACCTTCTTGCGCTTTGAAAGAACGATCCCAAGTGCCTCACCCTGCGCATGAGTAAGGTCACCCTCAGCAGGGATATCTGACACATTAGTGCTAGTACGTTTGCGTGCACGCTCTGGCCATTTCTCCAAGAACACACAGAATGTGTCTACCCAGAACTTTTCATATACTCTTGTTGGTTGACATTTAAGATATTTGTTACGAACTCAGATAGTTCTTCCGTAACAACTCCAATAAAGGAGGGTCAAGTGTACGGTATCAAGTGAACGACGACCAGAGGTAGAACTCTGGCGAAGTGATCGAGTAATGGCTAGTCTCTTTGCAAAGAGCTAGATCAAAGGCACCCTCAGGTCCTAGTCAAGTATCAAGGAGAACTGAGTAGATTCAAGTTAAGGAAAATGTACAAAAGGTAGCTAGGGTTTATATACGTAAGAGGGAGTGCACAGACCAGTCCATGAGGCGTTGTAGAAGTACAGGAAAAGGAAGTCAAAGATAAGGGAAGTCCTCATGGTCGACATGAGGTGCGCTAGAAGTAGAACGGGGATCAAGAAGTAGGACGGGGATCAAGAAGTATAGTACATGTGTAGTCCTGCAGGTGATGATGGGAAAATGATGGGGTTACTGTAACATTACCCCTCTGTCAACGTCTGAAGTCTCCGACTTCAATCACAATTGTGGTAAAGCTCCGGGTCGAGATCAGCGTCTTTAGCGAATTGACCTTCATACTCGTCTGCCTCGTTGTCTCTCTCTTGTTCCCATTGCCTAAGTTGATAATGAAAGGCGTGGGTGCCAGGTCTGGCGGTGATGATGCGCTTGCCCTTAAGGTCTGGGCAGTTAGAGGAGAGATGGCGTGGTTCGTGTTTGTTGCAGATACGGCAGAAGTATTTGGGGCATTTGATCTGGCGATGGCCTTCTTCGTTGCAATAGCGACATGTGGTAGTGGAGTAGTCGACACCGTTGCGGTCACGAAAGGTTTCTTCAGAAGGAGCGCGGATAGATTGGGAGACGTATTCAGTTTCTTCTTCTTTGACAGAAGGAGTGGGGGTATAGCTGATAGGACGAGAGAGTCCGACGCTGAATGAGATGGTCTCTCTTCTTTTCTGACGGTTGCGACGGGGGAATCCCAGGGAGCGAACAGCAAGTTGGGAGTGAGATGGAGTCGGGGGGCGTGGTCGAGCAGGTATAGGGGTATCATCTTCCGAGGACGAGGGTGAGGCAGGTACGGTCTGTTCAATAGGTTCTGGGGAAAGACAAATGGAATAGGAAGAGGAACGTAAATAATCGTCTGGTTTAGGAAAATCAGGAAGAGCCATGGCGGACTCGATTCCTTTATCCATCAGGCGGCGAAGGACAAGGTTTTTAACCTTGACTTGCTGGGTGATGACGAGTCTGGCTTCATCGTCAATCATCATGGAGTTGGTATAGGCGATGGTCAGATCTGCAGCGCGGAAGGTGGTCATTTGTGCAAGCGCATCAAGGTCTTCAGAGAAAAATGATTCAAAAGGGAGGATACAATATCGGGAAAGAAGAGCAGCTTCAACAAGAGCCTGTCTCTCGCAGAGAGCAAGGTCAGAGCGATGGATGTCAAGGGAGGAGGCGGAAGAGGAGGAGGATTTCTTGGAGAAAGGCATATTGTTTGTGCATGGTCAGATGAGGAGTCTAGCGAGTCTGAGGCGGTCTTTATAGGTTTTCAGGATTTCTTGGGCGTTGGCAAGTTCCTTTTCGGAAAGCCATGAGTTTTCGGAACTAGGGTACCCTTTCCATGATACGAGGAAGCGTCGTTTTCCTTTTACATTTCCCTTATGGGCGAGAACGGCTTCTATTTCATATTCTTCTTGTCCGTTGATGAGGTCAGGGGGTGGTTCGGGGTAGTTGGGTCCGTGGATTTCTGTTTCGTGATAGGAGGATAACTCAGAGGCGTGGAAGACAGGGTGTGATCTCCAGGAGGAGGGGAGTCGGATCTTGAATGTGATAGGGGAGAGGACTTCTTCTACTTCGAAGGGTCCATATCGCTTTGGAGCGAGCTTCTTAGAGGGGAGGTGTGTGATGAGATGCGCAGCAGAGAGCCAAACCTTGTCTTTAGGTTTCCAGGGTACGAACTTCTTTCCATATGTCCGATCAGCCATGCGTTGTATTGCAAGGTTGTGGCAGGATAAGGCTTCTTCTCGGATCTTCTGGAGGTGTTTGATTCGTTCTTCTGCTGCAGGGATGGGTGAATCAGGGAAGGCATAAGGAATTCCTCGGGGTTCATAACCCATCATGAGGAAGAAAGGAGAGGCGTTGCGAGGTTCGGGTTTTCGGTGGTTATGGACGAATTCAGCCATAGGGAGGTGCTTGACCCATTCAGAGGGTGTGGATCGGCAGTAGATGCGAAGGTATGTTTCGAGTTCTTGATTCAGGCGTTCAGTTTGCCCGTCAGTCTGAGGGTGGTAGGCGGTGGAAAGGGCGACTTCATAGTCGAGGAGTCTTCCAAGTTCTTTTGCGAGTTTTGAAGCGAATTGGGGACCTCTGTCAGAAATAATCTTGTCATAGAGGCCGAAGCGGAGGAAGACTTTCTTGAAAAAGAGTTGGGCAACTCCTTCAGCAGTGATGGTTTTCTTGCATGGACAGAGAATTACCCCCTTCGTAAGGCCATGGTCTACCACGACCATGACAGAATCATAGCCTCCTGATTCAGGGAGGTCAGTGATCAGATCGACGGAGATCTGCGAGAAGGGGCGAAGCGCAGTGGAGGGGATGGGATTCAGGGGAGGGGAGGAAGGGTGCGTGTTTGATTTCATTTGTTGACAGAGGGCGCAACCTTCTACATATTTTCGAATAAAGGTGCCCATGCCTGGCCACCAGTAATCTCGCTTGACGAGTTCTTCGGTCTTAAAGCATCCTGGGTGACCAGCGGTAGGGTGATCATGGTGAAGGGATAGGATCCGGTGACGGAGTGAAGGGGGGACATAGGCACGGTTCTTGTAGAATAGGGTTCCGTCTTCAATCTTCCAATCGGAGAGTGCGGACTTCATAGGGGGTGCATTTAGCCCATCAAGGGCTTGTTGAGCGGCGAGGATTACGGGATCGGAGAGGGTTAGGGATGTGTCTTTCAACGACTGGGCGAGGTCTGTGTCGAGGATTCGGATGAACAAGGAGTTGGGGAGTAGCGTGACATCGGTATTGTCAGAGGCTTCGGTGGAGTGATCAGGGCGGCGTGAGAGGGCATCAGGAGCAGCGAGTTTGCTTCCTGCAACATGATGAAGTTCTAGGTCAAATTCATTTAGGGTTAGCTGCCAACGTGCTTGACGACGGGTAAGATTCTGTGCGGATCGAAAGTAGAGGAGGTTCTTGTGATCGGTGAAAACTATCACAGGGTGTGGGTTTCCTTCTAGATAATGCCTCCATGCCTTCAGGGCACGGATAATGGCGAGAAGTTCCCGGTCATATACCTGGTAGTTTCGTTCTGCGGGGTTGAAGGATTGGGAAAGATAACCACACGGGTGGTATGCTCCATTTTCATCTGTCTGAAGGAGGACAGCTCCGGTGGCGACAAGGGAGGCATCAGTGGCGAGGGCAAATTGCCGGGCAGGGTCAGGGTTTCGGAGAACGGGTTCAGAGAGGAAGCATTTCTTCAGCTTCTCAAAGGATTCGGTGCAGGATGGTGTCCAGTCGAATTTGGTGTCTTTCTTTGTTAGGTCGATCAAGGGACGCGCGAGGTCGGAATAGTGGGAGATGAAGTGGCGGTAGAAGTTACAGAATCCGAGGAATGATCGGACTTCTTTCACTGAGGCGGGGGTTTGCCAGTCTTTGATTCCAGAGAGTTTGGCAGGGTCCATGGCGACTTGGCCAGGGCGGATGATCATGCCAAGGTAGTCAACTTCTTGGACATCAAATAGGCACTTTTCGGGTTTCAGGAAGAGGGTTTCTTTGCGGATGATTTCTAGGACACGGTGGGTTCTTTCACGATGTTCTTCTAGGGATTTCGAGAATATGAGGATATCATCCATGTAGACGATCATCCATCCTTCGTTGATTTCTTTCTGGAAGGTTTGATTCATGTAAGCTTGGAATGTGGCTGGCGAATTGCACAGTCCGAAGAACATGACCTTTGGTTCGAAGAGTCCAAACGAGGTAGTGAATGCTGCTTTCCAGCGGTCGTCAGGGTGGATCAGGATGTTGTTATATCCGGAGCGGACATCCATCTTGGTGAAGTATTTTGCATCGCAAAGCTTTGCGATTAGTGGTGGGATCAGGGGAAGGGGATAGGCGTTCTTTATCGTCCATTCGTTAATGTAACGATAGTCTTGGCAGGGTCTAAGGGAACCATCTTTCTTTCCTACAAAGAAGAAGCCACTTGCTTGAGGTGACTTCGAGGGCTGGATAAAGTCTTTGGAAATATGTTCATCTATGAAGGCTTTCACAGCGTCAGTTTCTTTCAGGGATAGAGGGTAGGTTTTCGCGGATTTCGGGATAAAGCCTGGTTTGGTCTCGATTCTATGGTCAACACCAGGTCTGGAGGGCGGGAGTTTGTTTAGGCCGTCTTTGGCGAAGATGTCGGCGAAGTCATGGAGGTAAGAGGGAACGAGTTCCTCAAAGGTTTTCTTCTTTTTTTCTTGAGCGTCTTTGAGGGCGAATTCTTGAGCTTTGTTACTAGTCTTCAGGTATTCGTCTTCTTCGGCTTTTCTCAGAATCCATTGATTCCTGAGAGGGGTGAGGGATGCCATACGGCGGATCTCGGTGGCAGATGTGCCATCGCGAGTGAGGGGAGTGTCGAAAGAGAGGTTTTCATATAGGGTTACCTCGGAACCATCTTCAGTGTATCTGATTAGTACCTCATCGTCGTTGAGAGAGTACGTTGCAGGGTCATCTACCCTTTTTGCGAGGAAACAATCTTTTTCCCAAGGTTCCGTAGGGACATCGTCCCAGACATCCCAGTTAGTATCATACTGGGGAGGGACAATGTGGTCAGGGATTGCTGAGGGGATTTCTTCGAGGCAATCGTGCCATACTTCTTCTTCTCGGAGCTTGATTCGTTCTATGGTTCTTTTTCCATTCTTTGGCAGGGGTTTCTGGCGGGGGTAATCGCCGTCTGTCTCGAGTTCTTCTGAGACGGTGGGTTTGGCGCTGGTCCCATGGGGTTTTCCATCCGTGTAGACCAAGTGCAATCCCCACTTCTTCCGGTAAATGTTTTCAAGTCTGATGGATCGGGGGGTAGATGGTAATCGGAGGGTGTCATCGGTCCAATTGATGTCAGGATTCATGGCATTCAGCCAGGGTTTTCCGAGGAGGATCATGTCTTTGTCACTCATGTTGAGGACATTGAACTTTCCTGTCATGACTCGGTCGTCAATCTTGATTGCGAGATGGCAGAAGTGTGTGACTGTATGCTTGGAGAGTTCTCCATCTGCAGTGCGGATCTTGATTGGTTTCGATAGTTTGTGCGTGGTGATCTTGTGTTTTCTGACAAACATCCAGTGTATGAATGTTGCGACTGCGCCGGTGTCAATGACAGCAGTGGTTTCCAGCGATTTGCTTCGATGTTCGGAGGATAAGACGGTGACCGGCACCCTAAATTCTCTGGTCTTTCCTACATTCTTGACGGTACGTACATCGAGACAGGGGAGTTCTAACGCTGTGGTAGGCTCCCATTCTAAAAATCCATTCTCTTGGTTTCTAGATCTTCATCGTCAGATAGATCTTCGACCTTGCTTGAGGTCTGTTCATCATCAGGCTCAGCACGCCTTACCGGTCTTTTCCCTTTATCATTCTTTCGGGCATCTCCGGTCTTCTTGGGATGGAATTCAGGATCATTGGCACGATGTCCTGGTTTGCGGCATAAGAAGCATAGGCCTTTCTTCATATACTCGGCTCTAGCTTCAGGGGTGAGGCGGTCTACGTCCATGGCGTTAGGATCATGGGATCTGGTGGGCGTGTATCGTGGGGTCGTCTTCCGGTTATTCTGGGAAGGGTGATGGGATCGGTGGGACATCAGGAGTTGGTAAGCAGACTCCATGTTAACAACCTTCTTGACTAATCCGTCAAAGGTGTCTGGGATATCTCCAGAGTCGCAGATCTTCTGGACGACTTTGGGTTTCAGGCCACGGAGGAAATAATCTTTCTTTGCGGCGAAGTTCGTGATTCCAGCTTTCCCACAAAGCTGTTTGAAGGTGTTGATGTACTCGTTGACATCTGCGCCCTGCTTGAGGCCGTGCAGTTTGTACAACGCAGTACCTGCGGAGTCGATGGGGTCGAATGAAGCGGCGAAACTGTCTAGGAACTTTTCCCAAGTTCCATAGCCATTTGGTTGTTTGGTTTCTAGGTCGATCTCCATGGCATGGTCGATGAAATCTTCCATCCAGGTAGCCGCCGCACCTTCTTTGAAGAAGGAGAGGGTGAAGCCGATCTTCTCAGCATCAGTTTCATAGATCTTCTCATTCATAGAGAGATATAGATGGACGAGTCGGATAAATCTGGAGGAGGTGTCTCTTTCTCCATTGAAATCAGGGGGGGTGCCGATCTTCTTTTCGATTGGTCTAGGCATATCTTCGTCAGAGTCTGGATTTTCTTCGTCAGAGGGTTCTTCGTCTGGGTCTGGTGGGGGAGCTTCGTATCTAGCTCTGTATCTGGGTTGTTCTGGTGCAGGTGCGTCAGGAATTTCTTCGTCTCTGTCTACAACGAAAGTCTGTGGTTCTGGTGCTCGTAGGGTAGCGATATCTCCGATGGATACTCTACTTCCACCTGGGATTGATGATGGTCCCGGTTGATTCAGTAGAGATGCAAAGGGGCTAGGTGGTGTCTGGGGTCGGTTCTGTCCAACTGTCAAGGTTGGGGATCTGGGATATGGGTTCGGCCCAAAGGCTTCTTGGGCGGAGTGTCTCTGCTTCCGTGAAGTAGACGTGCTGGTCAAAGGTGGGCCCCGCTGGATAGCTGGGGTATCAAGGTAACTTGAATCTTTTGTTACGAACTCAGATAGTTCTTCCGTAACAACTCCAATAAAGGAGGGTCAAGTGTACGGTATCAAGTGAACGACGACCAGAGGTAGAACTCTGGCGAAGTGATCGAGTAATGGCTAGTCTCTTTGCAAAGAGCTAGATCAAAGGCACCCTCAGGTCCTAGTCAAGTATCAAGGAGAACTGAGTAGATTCAAGTTAAGGAAAATGTACAAAAGGTAGCTAGGGTTTATATACGTAAGAGGGAGTGCACAGACCAGTCCATGAGGCGTTGTAGAAGTACAGGAAAAGGAAGTCAAAGATAAGGGAAGTCCTCATGGTCGACATGAGGTGCGCTAGAAGTAGAACGGGGATCAAGAAGTAGGACGGGGATCAAGAAGTATAGTACATGTGTAGTCCTGCAGGTGATGATGGGAAAATGATGGGGTTACTGTAACATATTCAGGGAGCCTGCCTGTCAGGAAATCCTCTTCTTCGGGATTGGTCCAAGCCTTGGGTCCACAATGGCGCATTTGTGAGCAACGAAGATGAGGTGTGGGATATCGGTGAGTGTGGTTTGGGATGGGGTCAGTGAAAGAGAAGGACGTGATTCAGAAAATCAGAATTTATTTTCTAGTCTACTTTGGTGTCTGCCGTCAATTTTAATACATCAGCCTGGGCTATGGAGCTCTGGCGACAGGGCATGCGTGCGTTGTTAGCCAGTGACACATACAAGGTAGGACTGTTGCAAAGATACGAATTTCTTAACCCCACTGTTGACTAAATCCACCGTTGATGCTATCTTTTCCTTAAATTGAATGAAAGGTAGCGAAGTACACTCACCGCTTTGGTTTAGGGACAGCCTGAGTTTCCCAGTTGTCAGGAAGGTTTTTATGAGGGTGCAGGCATGTAGGACACAGAACGGCACATCCACCACATTGTGAATTCTCCATACCGCCAGGACCATGCCCGCAGCCTACTCACATCTTCAAATGCCACCATTCACAGACTATCCCCATGAATGCTTCATAACACATTGGGGATTTCAACACTTTACCTCTTACAAGATTTTAATCAAAAGCAGATCTAGACCTGGCTAGACTCATCTAGCCAGGTCTAGATCTGCTTTTGATTAAAATCTTGTAAGAGGTAAAGTGTTGAAATCCCCAATGTGTGTGTAACGATTCTGATAGAATGAATAATAAGATGGGTCCAATATGGCTAAGACAACAACCTACAGTCGGTGCAATCTTGACACATAAGGTGTGTCGATGAAGAGTTCTAAGTGATAGGAGGGGGAGACATTGACTGAGGGGAGGTTACGACCTCCAAGACAAAGAATGAGAAGCGAAAGGTCTAGTGTATCCTGTGAATGGCCTCGTGGCCTGTAACCACGCTCAAGGGCGTCTTCAATTGTTTGGAGGATGGCGCGTATGTTGGCACCATTCTTGAGCGCAGTTTGAAGGAGATTTCATAACCCTGGTATGTCACTCTGAGAGAGTGCCATCACAAGCAAAGAGTGATCTTCTAGCTCAGACGAGAGACGTCGAATGTTGCAACCATCATTTAAGCTCTGAATTGTACTATGTGATATTTTTGTGTGCATTCAGATTGGTGCGCTCTATAAGTGCTACATAGTGTTTTCACTGACTAATTATAACAGATCAGCACACAACTTGAAGACGACATGTGATCTGAAGAGGAGTCGGGGACTGGCGTCCATGCTGTTACGATCACATACTAGTTCCATGTACAACAGTCTTACGAATATTTTACACATTAGTACTCACTGCGGAAACGACTCGACGATGTCCAGGTTTCAAGGACGCTCGAGTGCATCAGTGCATCAGTGCATCAGTGAACAAATGAGAATGGTATCTAAAGCAATATAATATGAATGATGGAAAATGCTCACCGGCACTTTCTAACTTGAACATCGGGTTGTGTGCAATCGGTCTTTCAAGAGAGGGTGAGTTTGGCAACTTTGGCTAGAGTTATAGGTACTAAAATGGGCGTTGGTATTTGGTTGGATTGGACGTGTTTGCTCTAACCCGATGTACAGTTTGGGTCCGTTTGATAGATCTAGGTCTATAAAGTCGAGAAATTCGCCAGGTCGAATTTGAGTCTGGAAATACTTTATACTTTCTACGTCGGGTTAACGTAGACCTGGAAAGTCGACTGACTTAGGGTAGTCATTTTCTCGTTTCCGCAGTGTATGTGCGTTGTGACTTAGTCAGATCTATATAATGTCTATATATATTATACAGAGCCGCGTGACATTCAGTGCACAAGACATGCCATCTCAGCAGTTAGACGTACCAAACAAATTCGAGCCAGGTCTGGAAGTGTACTGTTGGCCTTATGTAAAAGTCAAGTGCGTCAGCTCTTCCTTTTGTTCTCGCCACCATCACTCATATCAGTAAACTTCGCATCAAGGGACACTTTACTAATTTGTAAGTGTTTCAAGCAGTGCAAAAGAAGACTGACACCATCGTCAAGTTGCGTCATCGATCGTGAAACATCAACATACGCTTCTTTCGTCAAAGCTGCCAACTGCGCGCTCCGTGAACTAAGCAAGGCAAAATGGTGAGCAATCCTTGCCTTTCATTCCTGTACCTATGTAATCTCTACTGGGACTCGCAGCTACTCGTTGAAGCTCTGAGTAGCACGGGCCGACCCTGGCCTGGCCAAAGGGTGCGGATGCATGGGCAGCTCGACTCCCCTGTAACTTTAGTAGCAGCTAGTGCTGCATACTCACCTGCAATCCCTGATCCCATGTACTCAGGCTCACATGTTGCCTTAATTCTAGTGTGTCGAACACGCTCGTTGACACAACAGACGCCCCATTGTCTACAAGCTCGTGATCAGAAGATACCAGGACACCGAAGGTGAGAAAAGGATGAGAAACGGCACTCATTCTTGCTCGCACACAGCGCATGTAGACTCGACTCTGGATGGGGAGCTGTCCACAACACTCCTCTCCTCACTTTGCCCTACTCTCAACTCTCGCTTGTGCTTGTTCGTGCTCGTTTACACTCGCTTAGTTGTTGCCCGCTGTTCGCAGTGAATGAGTCTGTTGATCCTCCTTCAACTCGAGCCATGCTGATCAAAGCTGTTGTCTGCCATTCACAGTGTGTCGATCCTCCTTCAAGCTCAAGCCATGCTGACCGAAGTTGCTGCCCACCATTCACAGTGTCTTGGTGAGTTTATCCTTTTTTACAATCGATTTTTTTCATATTTCTAACTTGACATTTATATGTATTACCCGCAGGTAAACCCTGCACAGGTGCGGGTCCACTTGTCATTCAAGCCCGGTGCAGTTGATCGTTCTGCTTGCACATACGCCTCTCTTATTGCATGCGTCCATCAAGCATAATGTTAGCGTAAGGAGTGGCCTTCCGGAATGGCTTGCCAGGCTCGCTCAATAGCTAGGGCTGTTGGCGTCCGAATCATTCAAATGCCAAGCAAGTACAATCCTTCCATCAATAGTAGATTCAATACGACATGGACATCCCTATCTACTTAGAACCTCACTGCTTCACCTTGTCCAATTACCGTTCTTAGTATGAATTCGCCTGCCTCGAGTGAGTGAACCTCAAAATAACAGGCCCGGGACGCTTGGTCAACACCTTGAATCTCAGAGATAAGACTGTCCCTAGTGCTTCTAAATCAGTCCTTGCCGACCAAATTATTTAAAGTACTTACCAGCATCTTGATTCGAAAACACCGATGTAATGACCACGTATGACGCAGCGATACGGTGGCAGAGGATCGACTCTAGCAGGCATGTTGTAAAGCATACCTCTATAGTGATATATGTCGCACTCATCTGCCATTGCATTAGCAGCTTCCGTGAAGTACTCGTACTCAACATCCTCATAGATCTCAATATACTTCACATGTCCTTCGTTACTCGCATAAGAACATAGATGAATGAACACGACTAAGGGGTTACGAGGGTTTTGAGAAGGGCAAGCAGTGACTTGGATATCATCAGGCGCTTCGAGGCCATCGGCAATCATCATGTTTCCAAAGTCAGACAACAGTGATAGAGGATTGACTGAAGCAAGGATTATAAGTTCAGTAAGACTTAAAGAAGATAAACCAGTGGAAACGCACGGTCTGCAATTGTTGAAGGACAGGTTGAAATGTTGTGAATTTCAGTAACAGCTGGGAGAGAAGAAAGAAACATACCAATAGTTGTACCTAGTAGTACGGGGGATGGCATTCCAGACTCGGACAATGATGGAGGATTGACTGAAACAAGGATCGTAAGTTCAGTAAGACTAGAAGATCAACAAGTGAAAATGCACGGCCTGCAATCATCAGAGCACAAGCTGAAATGTCGTGAAGTTCAGTAACAGCTCGGAGAGAAGAAAAAGACATACCAATAGTTGCACCTGGAACGGGGGACTCCGGAATTCCAGACTCAAGCAATGGTAATGGAGGATCGACTGAAGCAAGGATCATAAGTCCAGTAAGAGTAAAAGACAAACAAGTGAAAACGCACGGCCTGCAATTGTTGAAGGACAAGCTGAAATGTCGTAAAGTTCAGTAACAGCTCGGAGAGAAGAAAAAAACATACCAATAGTTGCACCTGGTAGTACAGGGGACAGCATTCCAGACTCAGACAACGGTGATGGAGGACCGACTGAAACAAGGATCATGAGTCAAGTAAGACTCAAAGAAGATAAACTAGCGAAAACACACGGCCCGCAATCATCGAAGTTCAGTCACAGCTTGGAGAGAAGAAAAAACCCTACCAATGTTTGCACCTGGTACAGGAGACGGTATTCCAAACTCATCCATGGGGAGTGGATGTCAAAAAAGCTTGATGTGTATTGGTGGCATTAAGTACTGTAAGTATGTACGAGATGTAATGCATTAGATGTGCGATGCATTAGATGTGTGATGCATTAGATGAGTAATGCATTAGATGTGTAATGCATTAGATACATGGATACGCATCCACGCAGTCCTTCATGTGCACACTTTGTACTCAGGGCCACCCAGGTGACGAGCTTTTGTAGATGGGGGTGTATGTGGCTGGACAAATGTCAACCTCTGAATTCATTGTATGTATTGGTATAATTAGCTGATACATCGCGCAAAACAGTAATACGTCCAAGAACATCGCTGGCGAATCTTCCATATTTCAAGAATCTGCACTTGAAAACAAACCTCCAGGAAACCCTTTTGCTGAAGATACGCAATGATGCTCTGCCCAAGCAATGTCGACGTGCGGATGATATGAAGCATCTTGTCATAGTTATTTCGCAGGAGCACGAGTTTGAAGTGGTACTCAGTTGGATTGAATGTGATGGTGCATGGGCGTGCAGATCGGTCCAGGCAATGAGCTGTTTTACCCTCAACACAGGTAAGGTAGACAGGATTATCTAGTGTGCAGATGACGCCACGGTCACTGAGAAAGCAGATAGATCAGCTAAATGGAAGCTAGCAAAAAGAAACTCACTACCCTTGAGGCAAGCAGTACTTGATATGGTTGAGCGTGGAGTAGATGAAAACGCCTGTGTCATCCCAAGCCCTGGACTTGATTCGTATTGTCTCATGGATGAGGCTGTTTTGCAAGAAAATTTTGTTGGCGCCGTTCATGGCTTTAAACTCGATCCAAAGAACTGTGCAGGATAAACTCACTATGTTTGCTCATCAGCGCGACCAGCGACCCATCGGTCTGGGATGGTAGAGGAGGGAACGGGCCACAAATGAAGTTATCTGGGCATGATAGAGGGGTAGGCGGAGAAAGGGGAACACTCTTGTTGAGGCTGAGCGGAGATGGTGAGATAGGCCGGGTCCATGAATGAGGGCGTACACTGCTGTGAGTGGAGGAAGGAGGAGGTAGAGGACTAGAGTGGAAGTGAGTGATGAGGGGTGGGTCTAGGTGATGGGAGAAAGACATCAGGGTATGAAAACATAGCATACCTACAAGAACAACACATTAACTCACCTATCAACACATTGCAGATGGCAGAATTATGTTCCTTGCTCGATGAGACGCTTGTGAGTGCCTTGCTCAAAATGCCAAGCACCTTTGTGTATGTGTGACGGTAGTTGATTTCCATACACGTGTTGTGCCAGGCTCACGCATCATGTGTGTATCGATTAGTGTCGTGTATTACTAAATCAACGCACTCTAGGGCACGCACTGAGGTATGCCGCCTACTGTCTCAGATAACTTGTCTGTTGGCAAAAGCCTCAGTCGGCGCAAGTGCCCTAAACTCAACATATACACTCCACCTAATTCCACTACCCCAAGCGTTCACAAAACATATTCATTTATTTCACGCAGTGAAGGCCGTGGCAGTTACCAGGCACGTAGTTCCCGGATCATTAGTTCTGGGTGCTCATCTTCTTCTTACACCCTGGAATCTGAGGCTCAAGTCGAGACATATGAGGTGGATACAACTGCGGCAGCCAATGATGATGCTATGGTCGATGACACAGGCCCCAGAGAAGAAATGGAGGTTCATAGTCGCAGACGCACGGCTGGTGTAAGTCCCCCTTTTCTCACCGCTAACCACATCTTTACTCTCCCATTAGGACCACCCTCTTATAACTTGGATGAACGACGATCGTGACGGTTTCTTGCTTGAGTTCCTGCGGCACGACGGCAGAGGCGATTACGCCAGTGCAACTGTTTGCTCGCACTGTTGTTTGGGTGTTCCCCAATTTCGGTGTATGGATTGCATGCATAGGGAAATGTATTGTCAAGGTTGTACAGTAGCATTGCACACTCAGAACCCAACACATCGCATTCAGGTGAGCTTATCATAATTTTGATGTGGTCATGTCTTCATCGCGAATAGGTGTGGACAAACTTGTGGTTTTCAGAGGTATCCTTAAAGGACCTTGGATTACGTGTCCAGCTCGGCCATCGCACTGGTGAACGTTGTCTGTTGCCTGAACGGGCATTTAATGATGATTTCACACTCATCGACACCAATGGAATCCACGCCATCGCACTAGATTTTTGCGGCTGTGAGAAGGCTCAAACGCATGCTAAGCAAATACTTCGCACCGCCTGGTTTCCAGTCACGACCTCTGCCCCACGCACTGCGGCAACATTCCGTATCCTTGAACTATATCATCTGCTGTCATTTGAGGCCAAGGTCTCGGGGTATCAATTTTATCACACCATAGCACGTCTCACAGATAACACTGGCCTCCGTCCTCGAAAGGTTTGTCATTGAGCATTCAATCATACTGGACTCGTCTAATTATTCATTCCATAGAATCGTTATGAAGCATTCATGCGGATGGTCCGTGAATGGCGGCATTTGAAAATGCTCAAGCGAGCAGGCCGTGGGCACGATCCTGGTGGCGTGAAGAGTACACAACACGGTGAATGCGCCGTTCTGTGTCCCGCATGCCCGCACCCTCATAAAAACCTTCCTGACAACTGGGAAACTGTCCCTAAACCAAAGTGGTGAGTGTACTTTGCTACTTTTCATTCAATTTAAGGATTCACTGCATCTCTCTAGGTGGTTATATGCGCTATTTTTAGCAATAGATGCTAACTTTCGTCTCAAAAGACGCATGGTGTCAAAAGATAGCATCGATGCTGGACTGAGTCGAGGGTGGGCATACTTTGTAGATGAGACAGAATATAAATCATACATACATGCTCACGGCAGCACGCCACAAGAGGTAAGCAAGTCCTACCGGTCATTCGTCACTCTGACTAGCAATTTCAATAGTGAAGCACTTGTTCGTCCCACAATGCAGTCAACATGGCTAATACCAAAGCCTTGCAGGGCCTTGCAGCTACGGGAGTCGGAACCATCGATTGTGCTCGGCACAATATGAAACTACCGAATGGTGTTGGTGACTTGCAGAAGGGGGAACGGTAAAGAATACAAATCAGCGAGCAATTGTTGAACCTGACCATCAACAGGTACAGCAATATGGATTTTCTCTTCTTTTCGACACTCCAGGGCCGCTGTATCGACACACTAAATGTCTCATACGATATCGCATGCCAGTGGCACAAAAATCTTTGGGCAAGAATGTCAACAATACCATCTAACCTCCACCTCGACCACCTCACTAAATCGATCAGGTTCTTCATACCAAAGTTCCACCTTCCGGCGCATATTCTCAAGTGCCAGACGATGTTCTCTTTCAATTTTTCAAAACATGTCGGGCGCACTGACGGTGAGGCTCCTGAACGCGGATGGTCGAACATCAACCCGATTGCCTCTAGTACGAAAGAAATGGGGCCAGGCTCTCGGAGAGATACGCTCGACGACCACTTCGGAGATTGGAATTGGAAGAAAGTTGTAGGATTGGGTACGTGCTTCACACTTAGTACACCTCGGTACCATCATGGATTGAATGTCTGCTGCAGGCGTGACTCTCCTTCGCAAAATGGATGAAGCAAAAGAAGAAAGTGCGGCTCACCAAGCGGCCTTTGAAGAGCTCAATGGGGCTCTTACGCCAGAGACGACAACACCATGGAAGATTGGGATTGAGTGCTGGGAGGACAATCCAAACGATTTGTCAGTTGTTAATCCCTTTGAAACAAAAGTTGCTCGTGAGTAGATCGCTATTTGATTACATCGCAAATCTAATTGCAGGTGGTTAGCAATTACACAGGCTGCAGTCCGACTTAAGCTTGCGCAGCTTGAGGCATCGCAACTCCAGCAGGGGATTGATATATCTATACACGCTGATGTTTCACCCAGCGTGTTCATTGCGTTAGGCATTGATCTTGAGAGCGAACAGTAAGTAATATTACATACATTCTGTTCCACCAATTTACTCATTTCTTCATTAATAGGCGTCAGCTGAAAGTAGATGTCGCAAAGCAGGCCCTGCATGCCACGGATGCCCAAATGACGACAATTCAGCGGCTGCGAAACTCTTTACAGCGGAAGATCGAAGCTTGGAAGCGATTTCAGATTCTCTACACCCCAGCAGTCCAGCTTTTAGAAACAGCGATTCAGTCACCTCCCTGCCGAACTTCAGACATCATCACACCAGAAAACGTGAAGCTTTTGCTTCCATCAGCTTTAGTATGTAGCAAGCATATTATTGACGCCCGACTACCTGCTGCTGAATGGGAGCTACGATACGCTCAAGCAGGAGATGCACTTGAAGAGATATGACAAACCCTCCGACTGCGTAGCTACATGTATTCCTTCAAGAGGGATTGGGTCCGCGGGCAGTGTGCAAACACGCGTGCGCAAAACGCTCTTGGTTGTGTCGAAGCCAAGGCAGCTGCTGCTGCAGAGAAATATCACGCTGCTCATGCAGCTCTCTCGTCTCTCGCACCTATCCTCCACAAGGTGGGATGGAACAAAAAATACAAGGTCCTTGACAGGAAGGATGATGTGCATAGTATGTCAGCTCCGAAGAAGGGGGAAAGTGAAGGCCGCATACAACTATCATGGATCTGGTTGGTGGAGGGAGTTGGAGACGATGAAGACGAGGTTGTACAAGATTGTAAGTCCAAGAATTCCTGGGTCTATACTAATACACGCTAACATCGCTAACACTAGGCCTTAGGGTTGAATGGTGCAAGACTCGGGCCAGGGCTATGCAATGGACTGAGGAGGTGGAGTTACTGCAGGAGGAGATGCGTAGGGTGTTATGCTTTCTTAGGTGGCATGTGAAGGGTGCGATTTCCTCACCTGACATTGATGCTGAAGGTCTCATTGCATATGCTGGTCGCCAAGCTCAGCTTCGATGAGATCTTAGTGAGTGTTTCGAAAGGATGTGGAAAGCACACCTCCCTACTACGATGCCGGTTGCCTCTACTATCACATTCACTCCAGCTACTCCTAGTACCCACATGGATATTCCTGACCTCGATATACCAACGTTGAACTTACTTCCCCCATAGTATCAGTAGCCAACAAGTTCATAATTCATTTGCAGAGCGTGTCGTGTACCTATAACAATAGCGCTATAAACTACAATGAACGTCGGAATATGGTGGGATTAAGGGGGCGGATTACATGGCAGGAGGTCAATATACAATGCGGCAACATGACATATGTGGAGTTCTGTAGTAGAGGGGAAAGGAATGGAGGAGATAATCACCTATGGTCCGCAAAACCGCCAGGGATGGCATCATTTGAGAAAGCGTGAGATTCACTGATAAACTTCGTTAGGGCCAAAGATCAAATTTGGTGCCGAGTGGATGGGCAATGAGAGGGTGCGTGAAACAGGACATACTAGATGGCAACTCTAAATGGGGCAGTCAGTAAGGATGTGAGCGCGTGTTTTGAGCGGGACACTGTGCACGGGCAGTGTTCTGTTGTGGGCAGAAGCCACTGAATTTTCGGTGGAAGGGTGGAAGCTTGAGTGGGGGTAAGCAGCTAGCTACTGTGCATGCGGTCATTGCCCTCAAGGTGCAGTGTTCGTAATACAGGGTGTCATGTGACTTTGTTTATCACGCTAGTCCTGCCTACCATGAATTAATGCATTTATCGAGTCTGATAGCTACAATCTTTAATGCATTTATCGGGTCTGATAGCTACAATCTTTAATGCATTATATCACGTCTGATAGTTAGAATGTTTATTGCATCACCCATAACTTGTAACTACAATGAATAATGCATTAATCCCCCAGGGAGAGGTGGCCCGTGAGTCCAGCCCTTTCTCTTGGTTGACCAAGGGTCATGCTATATGATAAGAGCGGAATGAGCCGGCCGCATGCCCACCCCATATTGTCCATCTGGGCGGCAGAAAAGTTGTAATGAATCGTACGTGAAAGGTGGCACTATATCACTGATTGACATCTTTTCAAGCATGATGATTGAAAAATAGACTTACAGGGTAATGAGCGAGTCATGAAACCACAGATGGCTGATAATGCGTCAGATCAGTTAGATTGCATGGACGCTTTCATCATCGATCTGGACAGTAGAAAGGAGTGCCGAATAGTGCGTGAAGGCTAGAAGCAGAGTGTTGATATCCCGGAGACTACTAGTTGACTGATTGCGCGTCGATCCTCTAATTGAACCAACTCAAAGCTGACCACTGTCAGCAAGTCATGTCGTCGACGACGATTGTCTGTGTTCAAGCACGATTTAATGATATGGAGGATCATGGATCTTGTATTTGCCTCTACCATGAATGGGCATGGCAAGGAGATGAGGTATGTTGAGCGGCGAGTAGAACACACCTGACAAAGTATCACCAGCTGTCTAAGCACATAATATGTGAAAAACGACAGTGATCGTAAAAGGACAGATGGCTGACAATACATCGGTCCTGCTTATGCTGTCACGTGGGACGTGATGTGAAAGTTCCACGAACTAGGACAGTCAAAGTAGCGCGTCTGACCTCAGACAGCTGATGGTCTGAGAATGACGAATTCTCTGATTATCATCTGTCTGAGTACAAAGAATGAAGAAAGGAAGTGATAGTGATCTTAGAATAGTGCGTCGGGTATTTATTCAGGTCCTTGTGTCTGTTGACACCCATAGAGAAAATAGCGCACCCGTCAGTGTGAAGTGTCGAACCCGAATATGACACGGACCCAATTTTTTACACCATCTTTATTGACCACTGGCACCCCGAGTAGCATACTGAAGCTCAGATGGCTGGTAACGCAACGGCTATCTGGACCAATCGGTGGAATCGGGCGAATGGCGTACGAAGGGGAAACTCTGTTGTCGAATACCAGATGGCTGATAAAGCAATGGTAATTACCGTTTCCCTGTTGTCCATCTGGGCTGTCCATATGAATGGACTGCGATGAGAAAATAAGCGAGTGGCAGGGAGTCAGAACATATCCTAGACGAAAGCCCGTAGAAATGCATACCTTGAGTGTTGAACTACATGGTCTGATCGATAAATGGGCTCATCGTTCTTGGATGGGGGATTGCCTTCAATAATCAAGAGCACTGCTGCATCGATAGTTAGCACATATTTTCGAAAGCAGTGGAATAGGATAAACAACTTACATCTGGCCAAAACCAGATGCCCTAGATGAGCCATCTCCAACACCCGTGCCATTTTTAGGGGTGCAGACTGCCATATTGGCACACGCAGATCGGCATGGGTGCATAAGAGCGGGCATGATCGGATCGGAAGTCTGAAGAGAAGACGTCTAGAAATAGAATCGAGTGATGGAATAGAACTATGCCAGCGTGCTCGCTAAAGGTGCATGTCTAAATGATGTAATACTTACATGTGGATTTGAATCTGATGCTGAATTGGTGCAAAGATGAGTAGCGAGATGAGTGATATTGTGAGGCTGGTGAGGATTAGTAGATAGGAAGGGCAATCATGTTCAGAAATGAATACAAAGCCTAAGTGAAGAGTGGGAATGAATTGGAAGACATGAACGTAGTGTTATGTTATGATACATGGAGGGGTGGCCGGTTAACATTGAACCTTTTGGAGTAGGTGGAAAGAGTTGGGATATTTTCGTGGTGGTGACAAAGAAAGTCCAACCAGTGTTCAGGTTGAGTCAGAGCGCCAGCAGAGTCCGAGTCGCTAGTGTTGCCGCAGTTCCGGCTTATTCCGGCTTTAGCCGTGGGCGCAGCCATAGTTAGCCGAGCCGTGTACCTACTTATAGCTTATGTAATTCATGGCTTGGTTTGGTCTATTAGGCACCCTACCGTCCATATCGGGTAATTTCACGGTTGAGCAATTTTACAATGTGATGCACTGCCAGTTTGGGTGAGAAGCCTACACTTAGCCTGTCTCCTGCATTACACTCTACTGATACTTAGCCTTGTTTAATGCAATAGAATGACACTATAGCCTGGATTTCGAACCGTTTCACCTGATCAAGGGTCTTGAGGCAGGATCAGGTATGCATCTCCAATATACTGATTTTGGAGATAGAAACGCTCAACGGTGGTATATTTAGCACGAACGCTGTCCTTGTACACCACTAATCTTCTCCACTCGCTCACACCCATCCCTCGAACATGACCTACGTCTCAAATGATTCTAGTTGGTGGCCGCAAATGATTTTCGTTATTTTTTTTAGCTATTGGACAGGTCTGTCGCATAAAGATGTCTAGATCTAACGCTGACTTGCAGCTTCGCAGTTGCCGCGGGCGTCTTGATGGTATACGATTGGGGTGAGCAGGACAGTGTTCGACCATCCCTTATATTCTTATGATATTTCCAGTCTTAACACTCGGACAAGAGGTACGTCGATGATATCGCAGCAGCAGCCAACTCGCTAAGAATGGCGCCATAGATTGAACTCGTCTGGGTGAGTGACAAGAGTCCCGTACCAGAAGAAAACAAGAGCATGCGATAAATTCACGACAGAGACAACGCTGGTCTCTCATGACCGTGCTGTATTTGATTGTTCGTACCTCGTGTTGTGCTGTAGCGTGGCGGGCAACTTATGCTGACTCCAAAATGTTCTAGATACGCTATATTGGAATACCGTATTCTGTGTATGTGTCGAGATCAACGACTTTGCACGGTGCTAATAGCTCATCTCTGACAACTAGTGTCAATTCTCTGCGTATGTCTCATATGCGCTGTGTTCCATTTTTTTGACCGGCGGGACACAGAAGTTATGCCATCGGTATCGCTGACAGATGCAGTAAGTACTCCGCAACCATCTCATTCCCGTCCAATCAATACGCTCATATGTAGGGGTGAGTGAGATTCCAACCATCGAACTTGGCTCAACATAATGACTCAATACTAGGTGTAAGTCGGAGTCTTTGATACTAGTGCGAGGGTGTTCACTAATTGGGAGTTTTAGGCGCTATCATGTTCTACGCATTATATGGGACAAATGTAGCCTTGTTTGCCATGTTGGGCGGTAAGTGACCCAGGTGCAATACCTCTGTGATATTGACCTGACTGACACACGATGCAAGTGATCATGATTGCCCGGTTGCATGCCATGTATCAGGGATCTAGAACGATGCTGATCTTCCTTGTTATTGTCTTCCTGGCTGTAAACATCGCCTGCGGAGTAATGACGGCAATAGCAGTCAACGATACTGTAGCAGGTAAGCTTTTGTACTTGTCGACTTGAAGAACACAGCTCATTGGACAAACACCAGAGGAGTTCATACTCTCTGGCACATATATGTGCGATTATGTAAATGGAGAGAACAATCTGCTTCTGCATTCAATGCTTTGGATCCTCAACACTGTTTGGGAGGTCCTTGCACTGTGTCTTTCAGTCTGGATCGCTGTGAAACACTTCCGTGAGCTGCGACGACTCAGCCGATCGACAGGATCGACCATCGGGGACTGTTTTAGAGTGCTGATACAATCTCACGTTCTTTATTTCGCAAGGTGAGCTTGTAATGTGAACGCGGCTATATTTTCTGCTCAAGTGCCGCACATGTTAGCTTTGTTGGTGTCTCTTGCTTCGAGTTTGCTACTCTCTCTCCAGAAATATGGGTGCGCCGAGCTGTTGCTGATATCTGCGTGCAAGCACTGCTCATCATTTCTGTAGAATTCAAATTCTATTGGAGTCCAGACACTCAATGGTACTCTTCAAATTTTATTGGTCGTGCAGATGTTTGTGCTGGGACCACGCCTCATTCTCAGCGTTCGAGAATACCATGCCAAAATCGTGGCATCCTCCGATGCAGAAACTAGCATGAATTCAATTGTTTTCCAGGAGCATGTACATGTATCAACTAGCAGTACTGTGTAGGGACATGCTTGCCGAGCGGTCTGCATGGAAAAGAAATTTGGTGCAGGATCCGTCGTGGTATTTATTTAACATATGGTGTTTCGAAGTATATAAGGTCCAGGCAAACCTATTCTTGTTGTATCACTACTGGAACGAAGTACCCGCGCTTGAACTAAGCGGTAATCTGAGATTATCCGTAACGACTAACAACCAAACTGGTCCTTGACGACGGATGTTACAATACAGCGAGAATCAGTACAAGTGCCTTGACAGCTGATTCTGCGCGTTGGTGTTCCACTGTCTAGACATATAGATACTGCGAATCGTGAAGCGAGATAGCTGATAACTCATTAGCGCTCAGATGCAATTCCTCCATTCGATGGGCCACGAAGAATGAAAGGAATGAATCGCGTAGACTCGTGGCTCGACTGTATGTCTCTATCGCGAATGAGCACAATAAGAATATGGGATGTTCAGGTTAGAAGACCTCAAGCGTACCAATGGAACTACTAGGCATCGATATTTTGTGAGAACCCTCGCTAAGCACGATCATAAGGCCTCATGCATGTTTTACTGTTGCAACCGAGTGTTACTCATCGTCAGAATTGCAGCATACGACGATGAGTCCTGGTCAGGAGCACTTCGCAAAAAAATTAACTAAATCGGATAAAAAATTAAATTAAATCCGACCATTTTTCTATCAATACCACTCACCGGCATGCACATGTCGTCTTGAATGTCCTGAATTCTGCCACGCATAGGTAGTGCTTCTCTTGATGCATGACCTATGTAGGCGAGTGGTAAACACGCTGGTACTGATAAAAGTACATGTCTAGTTCAACCGCGAAGTTCGTGCGAGTCGCTCTCGAAGTAATTCCTAACAAAGACTCTTGTCAGACAACTATCCAGTCTTTAGCGTTAGTACAACAAACGCGAATACTCATCTCGTAAATGCTAACTTGTCGAGAATTGAATCCAGACAGCTGATTGTTTGAGATTCTCACGGATTATACAGGAATCTACAGGAATGTTTGCTCATCAGTTCGCCGTCGTCCAGTACGTCACCTGGATCACCATTTTAAATACACTCCGGGTGTCGGACCAACCCGCCTTTTGGGTCGAGACAGTGATCTTGGCAGTGTGAGGTGCACATGCCGGTCGAAGCCATTAGTATGTGTTTGAATGCTGTCGTATCCTGGCGCTGGACCTGTAGCCTTGTTGACTCCGTATGCAACAGTCAGTTCGTTGAGTAGCTTGGATAATACACATACGTTGGTGTTTATAAATGCGACTGCAAAACACAGTCCGTCCTGCTAAGCACGGCCATAAGAGTTTGAAAGTAAAAGTGCCGAACGAGATAATCTAGACCGGATTCGAGCGAATGAGTGTGAGGGGAAGGATATTGGGTCGCAGGGAGTTAGAGCTTATCACAAACGGAATCTGAGAAAAAACTCACCTTGAACATTAGAATAGATGATTTGATCAAGTGGGGGTCTAACGCGAGGACCAAAGTTCTCTGAATGCAGACTCCCACATGCATAAGGTTGATACCCGCAGATAGGCATGGCTATATATGAAATATAGGGAATCCTGTAGGAACTCGAGTCTGTGACTCAGAGTAGATGGAGTTATACAATCGCAGGTTGGGTAGTGCTATCTGAGTTCGGGTCAAAATTCCCAAAGACGTACGCCAGACTAGTCAGGAATCTAAGTGCTGGCACAGATTTCGTGTCCTCGATTCCCATGTTCGAGTTACTTATATGCGTAGTGACGTACGTTGAAGTAGGAGTTCTGCGAGACTGCACATTCGGGGTCTCCACGGCTCAAACACTAGTCAATACGTAGACTAGGTTTCGCCGTGCTCGTGCATCATCATCATCATCACAGCTTGTCTGTCTTGCTCTTGCTCAGGCCGCTGGCCCCTGCTCCAACGTGTAAATTTTGCAGTCTGCCGATGACTTCTTTGCCTATCCGACAGACTCACTCGTACAGGATGAAAGCTTACTGCAACACGATACCATCAGGGATCAGCCTGTACAATCAGAAAAAGGGCTTCTAGTGTGTCACAGGCTTATTGACAGGCTTATTGTCTCCTGTGTGCAATTTCTCTTTCGATTTGAGGATGGTGTCGTATAGGTATTCAACGTTCAGCGTTGCATCAATCATGATGTATCTGGCAGTACAATACATCGCCATCACATAAGTGCACAATGTATTGAATACGGTGCGCTTTGGATTGGATTCGTTCTATACTATACTTACCTTCTCTTTGTTCATTGTTATAATCATAATGGCCCAATGATCCAAGTGTACGAGGTGCTATGCCGTAGAATCGCCCTTGTTCCATAAGAGTAATCGGAGGGCTGTTCCGCCTCAGGCTGAGTGAAGCCGAATAACGTGCTCGTACCTGTTTCGATCATGTCATGCTTTGAGCTGTGTTAGATAGCTAACTACATGATTCATCAGGAACTCCTTCATGTTTCCAAGCTTGCAACAGAATTACCTCAAAAATCACATTGGAGATAAGTCGTCGACAATCACCGGCACCGATGACTGGAACTTTCCTGTGCAAGTAGTCACGTGCGTAATACTGGATGAAAAATCTACTTTGATTCCATCAAGGGATTCAACGTGCTTTTGATTCACTCAGGCTGTTCCAAGGGTCTTGAGGCGGGATTAAATGTACATTTCCATTACACTGATTTGGGCGATAGAAATGCTATATCTAGCACAAATGCTGTCGTTATCATTACACAACTAACCTTCCCCACTCGCTCACACCCATCCCTCGAACATGACCTACGTCTCAAACGATCCCAGTTACTGGCCACAAATCAGTGAAAATATTGTTGTAAATTATTGGATAGGTTTGTCGCCCCAAGATGTCTGGATCCAACGTTGACTTGCAGTTTTGCAGTTGCTGCTGGCATCGTGGTGGTATACGATTGGGGTGAGCAGGACAGTGTGCGAAAATCACTGATATTCTCATGGTATTTCCAGTCTTAACACTCGGACAAGAGGTACGTCGATATTATCGCCGGAGCAATCATCTCACTGAGAATCGCGTCTTAGATTGAACTCATCTGGGTGAGTGACAAGAGTCTCGTACCAGAGGAAAACAAGAGCATGCGATGAATTCACGACAGAAACAACGCTTGTCTTTCATAACCGTGTTGTATTTCATTGTTCGTACTCGTGTTGCGCTTTAGCGTGGTGAGCACCTTGTGCTGACTCCAAAATGTTCTAGATACGCTATATTGGAATACCGTATTCTGTGTATGTGTCGAGATCAACAACTTTGGACTGTGCTAATAGCTCATCTCTTACAACTAGTGTCTGTCTTCTGCGTATGTCTCATATGCGCTGTGTTCCATTTTTCTGACCGGCGGGACACAGAAACTATGCCATCGGTATCGCTGACAGATGCAGTAAGTATTCTGCAACCATTTCATTGCCATCCAATCAATACGCTCATATGTAGGGGTGAGCGAGATTCAAACCATTGAACTTGGCTCAACATGATGACTCAATACTAGGTGTAAGTCGGAGTCTTTGATACTAATGCGACGGTGTTCAATAATTGGGAGTTTTAGGTGCTATAATATACTCCGCAGTAGGTGGGACAAATGTGGCCTTGTTTGCCATGTTTGGCGGTAAGTGACCCAGGTGCAATACCTCTGTAATATCGACCTGACTGACACACGATGCAAGTGATCATGATTGCTCGGTTACATGCCATGTATCTGGGATCTAGAACGATGCTTATCTTCCTTGTTACTATATTTCTGGCTATAAACATCACCTGCGGAGTAATCGCGGCAATAGGATTCAACAATGTTGTAGCAGGTAAGTCTTACTTGTTGACTTGAAGAACACGGCTCATTGGGAAAACACCAGAGGAGTTCATACTCTCTGGCACGTATATGTGCTATTATGGAATTGATGGGGACGAGCAACTTCTGTTTTCGATGACTTGGACGCTCAGCACTGTTTGGGAGGTCATCGCATTGTGTCTTTCGGTTTGGGCTGCTGTGAAACACTTCCGTGAGCTACGACGACTCGGCCCATCGACAGGATCGACCATCGGGGACTGTTTCAGGGTGCTCATACAATCTCACGTTCTTTATTTTGCAAGGTGAGCTTGTAATGTGAACGCGGTTATATTTGTCTGCTTAAGTGCCGCATATGTTAGCTATGTTGGTGTCTCTTGCTTCCAGATTGCTGATCTCTCTCCAGAAATATCGGTGCGCTGACCTGTCGCTGATATCTGCGTGCAACCACTGCTTATTATTTCTGTAGAATTCGCATTCTATTGGAGCTCAGATACTCGGAGGTGCTACTCAAATTTTATTGGTCGTGCAGATGTTTGTACTGGGACCACGCCTCGTCCTGAGCGTTCGAGAATACCACGCCAAACTCGTGGCATCCTCCGACGTAGAAACTAGCATGAGATCGATTGTTTGCCGGGAGCATGTGCATGTATCGACTAGCAGTACTGTGTAGGGACATGCTTGCTGAGTGGTCTGCAGGGATGAGAAATTTGGTTCGTGGTATTCATTTAGCATATAGGGTTTCGAAGTATGTTCGAAAGGTTTAGGCAAAGTTATTTCTTGTTGTATCACTACTAGAACGAAGCACTTGAACTAAATGTAAGGGGAAATTATTTGCGACGACTAGCAACTAAACTGGTCATTGACAATCGATGTTAAAATACAACGAGAATTAGTGAAAGTGCCTTGACAGCTGATTCTGCGCATTGGTGTTCCACTGTCTGGACATATAGATACTGCGAATCGTGAAGCGAGATAGATGTTAACTCATTAGTGCTCAGATGCGATTTCCTCCGTCCGATGGACCAAGGAGAATGAATGGAATGAATCGCGTAGACTCATAATGGACTGCACGTCTCTTACCAAAATAATATGGGGTCTGCTGAGTGTGGAGTGGAGAATCAGGAAATGTCAGAGAGCCTCAAGCGTACCTATTAAACTACTGATAAGGCATCGATTGCGAGATTCTGTGGGAACCCTCGCTAAGCACGACCATAATAGTAAAGCACCGAACGAGATACTGACATGGATTACAGTTTCAGGGCAAGCAAATGATTACTCGAATGAAGTATCTGATAGAATGTGGGAAACGGTGATAAAAGCCAGATGGCCGATGACACCATGACATTGAAGAGGTCATCACAGCATGGCCTCATCAGTCACCTGGACCAACAAACAGAGAGTGAAGGGCTGGAAAACGAAAAGGGAAAGTGTCGTGTCTGTGATAAGGTAGTTGATAGAGGAGAAAAAAACTCAGTATGATGTGTCCGAGCACAAAAAAGTGTGGCCTCCAGAGGTAGTAGAATGTTCCTGAGCGCGAGGAAGAATGTGTCTGGAGGATCTGTCACAGGAGCAACACTTTAGTCTCATATATATACTTGAGTACTATGTAGGCAGTGCATCACTGAAAACCGGTTAACCCGGTATGACAATATTTAGCTTACAAAGCTGGCGAAATCTGCGTTGCCCTTATATGCCCATGTACTAACCTATTTATCAAGCATCGTATGCCTGATCTATGAGCTTGATTGTCATCTGCGTTTTCGTTCGAGGAATTAATATAAGAGCATATCGAATTCTGAGCTAGTGTTCAAAGTTTTGCCCTGCGTATCTCAAACACAAATCATACTATGGTGCCTTCGCCTTTTCGTCTTATATTTTCCATTTCGATAAATCACTGTCATCCCATATCGTATTCTAAGCTAGTGGTCAAGATTTGGAATCTATGCGTCAACATTTTTCAACACTATATATTAATGCCGAATGATAGGAAGATCATGTCAAAATGACATGTTGTTGTAGGCATACACCCAGTAGGACGACAATAGCGAAAAGCTGTATTCTCTACCTACAAAATATACATGTTAAATATTCCGTTTATGTAAGTAGGAATGGTCTCGATCAAGGGAACACTACGATGAATGAGCGAGTAGCACAGATACTGTAAGAGATATTCGGATGACTAATATGTATGAACATTTACCAAGTCCTTGTGAGCCGCATCATGTCTAACACGTCGAACATGCAGAATAACAATGGACTGAATAACAATGAAAACAATGTAAGTCAATCGCATCTATACAGTTGATTGACTACTTACATAGATACAGAGAGTGTCCCTGCCCCAAATTGCAAGGGCGCGCAACTTTCAAATACCGGATCGCTTACTCGTACGTGTTATTGTTGATGTCCCTCGAACGTGATGTGGTGAAATTATTAGGCCGTAATCCGGGAGACGATGCCCATTGCATGCACAAGAGTCAATCAGGCGTTACACAGCGACACGCAACTGCTCGACCTGGTCGAGCTTCCGGTTTGGACAGACGAAGAGATGGCATTTCTAGTGCTCTGGATCGCAAGAGAGCGGAGGATTTTGGAGATGGTGTTGACGCAGTTGGAGCATTTACTGGGCTTGAGGCGTCCGTCCTAGAGAAATTTCGTCAGTTTTTGTATGACTGCACATCCCAATCAAAACGCATTGATTGTCTTACCTTCGCTGAGAATTGATCTCAAAATTTGTATTCCGGCCCTTCATCTTCTGAGTCTTCGTATTCTTCCAAGTTGCTGTCTTCATCTTCGTCTTCATCATCGTCTTCATCGTCGTCATCGTCTTCGTCTTCGGTTTCGGTTTCGGCTTCATCTTCATCTTCATCATTCTCGTCATTGTCATTTTCTTGGCCTCGAGTTTGATTTTGATGGTCTCCAGCATTGGAGTCAAGCATTGAATCGCTTGTGTTGGACATGACAATGTCCCATTCATCATCGCAGCCTCCTGGTCCATGTTCGGGCTCTGTGTCCTTCGACAGGTTGTACTGGGCTACATGGCCAACACCTATGCCCGCAAAACGAGCGAACATATCTCGATCGGCGAAACTATGTATGTCAATCTGTTATCGACAGGAACATCAACAAGGTCAATTTACTCACATGTTGACGTAAAATGCAGTCCAGTCGTTTACTTCTCCGAATGGTCGCGCAACAGTTGGGCCATACCGAAGGAGAGTATCTGTGTGACCATCAGCAAAGGAGGGTATAAGATGGCAGGCTCTAAGAACAACAGAGGGATCAAGGAAACCAAATGCAGAGGGTGAGTCCGGTATAAATCCAACTTTTGGGAGACGGCCCTCCCTCATGCTCCAGTGGTAACGTGGGACTACACCAAACCATCGAACCCACAGGAATTCCATTGACTGGGGCGAGCGATTACGAACGTCAGGGCCAACATGGAGTACTTGTACGCAAAAAGCACCCAAAACTTGAGCATACCAAAATGGATGAGTGTCATCGCCATGTTCTCTCGACAAAGTCATTACAACACCACCATACCCTGGTTTCAAGGTATCTTGATCACGGCGGACATCATAGGTCGTGTAATTGATTTGAAGGCGCTTGGCTTGAGAGACTTTGTTAAGGTTGTTAATAAAGCGTACACTGTTTCGTTCCATGTCAGTGAAGGCCCTCTCATCACCATCGTAGTCCAAGCCGAGGAGTCGCGAAAGAAGGTGATCTTTCAGTTTAGGAATGAAGCCCTTTTGGCTTCTGTTAGCAGTGAAGCCTTGGTAGACTAACGAGTCTTACCTTAATAGCTGGATCGCCCTCGTGTTCACTCAGGTAAGCGGACAGATTCAAAAAGTTGGATGTATTGGACATAAAGTGGTGAGCCTTGATCGGTAGGTCACTGGTGTGTATATCCTGGAGGAGGGCTGTAAACTGCCGCTGCCGCTGCCGGCGAACACGAGTACGTCTTCTTTCCTGTTTTGCAAGTTGCTTCGAGACATCTTGTTTATTTGTTTGTTGATACAGCATTTTGATGAGACGGTGAGCAAGTTCGCCCTGTAAAATGCAGAATGTCAGGATGGCCAAATACTTGACCATCAACTACGTACAACCTGAGTGGTATATGAATCTGTTGTTCCAAATAGCCTGATGGAGCCCACGTAATCGCCAAGCGCATGCAACTTGTAGGTTGAGAGATTGAAAGTCCTGGGACGAGCACCCGATGATCTTGTTCCTCCATTGGTAGACTGTAGGTTAGTCTCACACCTCCTCTGACGTGCAGCAACTTCACGTGGAAGTTCTACAGTTTGAAAAGCCGAGCATGTAAACTGCTGAAATTTTCGAAGTTGCTTTCCTAAATTATTCAGCGCCTGATCGAGTCGAGCTAGCGAATCATCCGTGTGAAGCCGAAGCTTGGCCAAGGCATGCCATTCAGCCAATCGAAAAAGAAGAAGACGGACAACATTGTCATGCTGTGCAGGGAATAACCCTTCAAATGCAGGGATTGCGCACTGCTCAGAGGTGGAAAGTCAGAGTGCAGAAAACGGCTAAGTCCACCAGGCTAACTAACCTGTAAAACGTCCTCGAAGTGCCGTGCAGCATTATGCCGCACATCTGACACACTAGAGGGAAAGCGCCGAATTGCACCCCTGCCGAAGGAAGGAATCGAGCGGAAGCTATGGTGAGGAGAAGTCCATGTCAGAAATAAAATCGGTAGTCTTTACACATATCAAATGTATTTACCGTTCATTTAGGATAGTTATTGTTTCCGGGTTGATGGCATAAAGGAGCCTGATGAGATGCTTGAAAACGGATTTGAAAACACCCAGTTCAAACTCGTGTAAAAGGTCAACAACGAGCATCGGGAAAAAATTGAAACCAAGGGGGCCTAGCCGATCAGCAAAAGCATTCTAAAGATGTGATGTAAACAAATATTTAACTATCAAGATGAAATGGGCTCACATAGGTAGGCACAAGGGAGAATTCTTTTAGAAGACGCTCTACAGCAGCACCTTTGATAGGGAGGCCTAATTTGTAGATGGCATCACGCGCGATGGTGATTTTGTCTCCAAGATATTGCCGTACTCTTGAAACTCGTGCTGACATATCAGCGCCAAGCCCAATGCGCCAAAAATATGATTTTGGGAGGAGACATCGTGGACATGGACAAACACCTTTATCACGAATGGTTGCAAGAAGAACTCTGTTGACAGCATCTTAGTTAGTAAAAGAGAATTCGGAGGGGTATGTTTTACTTAATTTTCAGGGTAGTCTGCGGAATAGGTAAATATCCTAGGAAATACTCTGCGGTGCACCCCATCGTAGCACTTGACGACGATGCCATTTTTGTACGCTTCGACAAAATCATCATCTATCAGAATACCCCAGATAGCGTGAAACAGCTCTCGCTTGCAATGGGCTAGAATGTCATCATAACTCTTCCTTTTAACCAGGGTAATTTTGGCAATGAATCGTTTGATCGATTCCGGTAGCTACAAAACACCACTGTTAGTATAACCATCTAGTAGCGGGTAGTGATTGGGCACACTCACAGTAGGAATGAATGCTACAGGATGACATGCACCGGAGGTAGGGCAGGCGCGCATATACTTGGACTGGTTTCCGAAAAATAGATAAACTGGCCATGCTGAAGCATTCCCAAACTGCGCTAAGTGCGTTGAATCCGACCAAAACATAAGCCCAGCAATGACTCTCTCCAACGGACAACTGTCACTTCTCCTCTGCTTCTGCAAATCATCGTGTGCCTTAATCCATGCATCTGACGTATAGAGCTCATCATAGAGATGCTGCTCTTGGCCAGTTACAGGGGATGTCCAAAAGCGCTTGAAGGGAGTGAAATGAAACCATTTCGATGCTACCTCGGAAAAAGCAGCACGAATGACGGCTGTGAGCGGACGGTACTGGAACCCTGGTATAGTAAACGACTGTCCATTCCCGCTCGGATTTCTCTCCCTAGTCGGCACCAGAATCTCTGCGGCTGTCTCTTTCCAACCGTCCTTTCGGAAGATATCGTTGTCATCAAGACCGGCTTCAGACGAATCAAAATGCCCCATTTCTGTGTGGGCATTGAAGCCATTCAGGTCCTGTATGCTGAAATCTTCCGCTGATAGGACTTCCTTGACAAGCTGAGTTACCTTAGCTTCGGACAACTGGTTGCTTCCTGTCATCATCCAAGTCATGAGGCGCCAGATGCTCATGTTTCGCCAAGGCCAGGGAGGTGGCTCTGGGGAAGACACTACCCCAGCATTGGATGGTTCAGGGTTCGAATCTGGACGGAAGTTGGATAGTTGCTCTGCAGAGACAAATGCGTCCGGGTCGTGCGATGGTCGATGATGGTACTCCCTTCCGATACCAAATAGATTTATGGATGTCCGCAAAGAGTCAAAAACATGAAGAATTACTCGGCGAATAGTTGGTGGAGGTGATTGTTGGACAGGGGGAGGTGGCACAGGAGGCTCATCTCGAAATCGCGCAGGTAACCGGTGAGTCCGAGTGGGGCGAGTGCCTTCAGGAGTAGGAGTTGATATAGGTGGCTCAGAGTGCACCTCTTGTGAGACGTTAGCCAGTCTAGGTGAGAGAGGATTGTGCTGAGGGATTGTATCAGATGACGCAGGGGGATCACTGCTGCTAGGGGGTGTGGTTATAACACTGCACGAAGACCCAGCTGCAGCAAGCTAGTCTTGTCAAATGAAGCTTGGTGCAGGGTGAAGCAGAAGACTCACTTGAGTGGTGCTAAGCTTTACTTTCTTTGCGATAGATTCCTCTTGCGTGACTTCTGCGGCTCGTTTGAAATGTAGCGACTGTAGTGTCAGCTGCTGCTGCCAATGGGAGCAACTTTTCTGGTGGCGCGTTAAGCCACTTGGCGCTGAAAATGACCGGCCACAGGTTAAGTGGCACTTGAAGCAGTGACTCATTAGGATAACAAGAAGAAACAACGTAGCTAGGAGCAAAATAAAGTGAGTGATGACTCCAGATCTAGTGGCCTTCATGTGCACTCAGTGTGATCTGGCTTGAAAGTCTCATCAGAGGCCACTGGCATGCGCCGACAACGAGTTGCCAAATCACGTGATCACAATTGTCCCACGACTCAATGTTCTTCAATTCGACAGTCACCCTTCACACTGGCAGCTACTGATGCACATGGAGGTGTCAAATGATATCAAATGATATAGTAGCATGGTAATTAAAATCCCATCTGCATCATACCATGCAGCTCACATTATCTCCCTCATTTTGATGTGGTGTACTTTTAAGACATGTAAGCGCACAAAAAGAATATTATCAAGGAGTGTGCAGATCAGACCAGGAGCTTTAAGTAAGGCAACATAAGGAAAATAAGGAGATTTGAAAGGTGGTTTATAGTGTCCCCATTTAATAGAGTGGGCTCGGAAAAAGGGTATAGTAAGTGAGCAGTGGAGCCACCGGTTGAAAGAGCAAGAAAGCAAGGGGGAATGATGATATTGTGGTAGTATCTGTGAATGTCAAATCAATAGGTGAGTACACCAATTGGGAGAACTACTTACGATGTGTCCTCCTCCTGTTTGAATGAATAAAGTGAATGGTTGAAAAAAATAAACATTACAGATACAAAGGTGGGAGCGTTTGTTGACTGAAGCACTGGAACCAGAAGGTTCACCCACTGCACAGTGATTATTGAAATGTGGCCCATAGGCAATAGCATAGGTAACCCATGGTCACCACATACTGACCCATACTTTACCCACGAAATGCCCATACCCACGACCCAAGGGTACTGTGGGTCATGGGTCATGCAATGGGTTATGTGAATTACCATGAGTAGCATATCAAATTTTGGTCTTCTGATGTATAACAATGGTACTATGAGCATACATTCTAGCACAGCATAAACTCGCAAACTGTTACTTTTGGATAATTTCACACAATGTCAGATGTCCTGCAAATATTGCACCTTTGATGAGTTACCAATACATCATGTAATAGGCAACAGACCTGACAACAGAACAGGCAACAGAACAGGCAACAGAACAGGCAACAGAACAGGCAACAGAATTTGTATGATTATGTAATATGATGTAATGTAGCTCGTTTGGACCCCCAGCTTTCAAAAGCTAGGGGTCCAAACGAGCTACATTACATCATACCACATGACCATGCTTTAGTCATACAACTATGTAGGAAATTCAGTCCTGTCCAAGTATGTGTACGAAAACTACGTATAGTTCCTACATAATTCTAATTTTAACATTTGAGGCTTGACCCATGGCATGGGTATGGGTAGAGTGGAGTCTGGAAGAAGGTGAAGAGGTGGAATTGGCTCGGGAATCAAGACAGAATGTGTCGTTTGAGGGTAGGTTGGCTGTAGACCACGGTAAGTACTAGAATCTCTCATATTTGATGAGAACTTACCAATGATTTTGACAGTCTCATCTTGCTGACTCTAAGTTTGTGCTGTTAGTCATGTACCACTGTATAAAATAAATGCGAACCTTGAGATTACATGTCCGTTATCTGTGAGTCAGAGTAGGAGGTCAAGGAGGAGAGTTAGAAAATGAAGAGCTACAGAAGAATGAAGCTTTGTCTGGTGAAGTGCATACACTATGAAATGGAGACCACAAGAGGAGTTAACAGAAGAATGAAGCTTTGTCTGGTGAAGTGCATACATAATGAAATGGTGATTATGAGAGGAGCTACAGAAAAATGAGGCTTTGTCCGGTGAAGTGCGTACATGGTAAAATGGGGATCATGAGAGGAGCTACAGAAGAATGAAGCTTTGTCTGGTGAAGGGCGTATGCAATGAAATGGGGAGCACAGAGAGTTACAGAAGAATGGAGCTTTGTCTGGTGAAGGGCGTGCATCATGAAATGGGGACCACAAGGAGTTACAGAAGAATGAAGCTTTGTCCGGTGAAGTGCGTACACGGTGAAATGGGGATCATGAGAGGAGCTACAGAAGAATGAAGCTTTTTCCGGTAAAGTGCATACACAATGAAATGGGGATCATGAGAGGAGTTACAGAAGAATGAAGCTTTGTCTGGTGAAATGCGTACATGGTAAAATGGGGATCATGAGAGGAGCTACAGAAAAATGAAGCTTTGTCTGGTGAAGTGCATACATAATGAAATGGGGATCATGAGAGGAGCTAAAGAAAAATGAAGCTTTGTCTGGTGAAGTGTGTACGTGGAAAAATGGGACCACAAGGAGTTACAGAAGAATGAAGCCTTGTCCGGTGAAGTGCCTATGCAATGAAATGGGGACCATGAGGAGTTACAGAAAAATGGAGCTTTGTCTGGTGAAGTGCATACGCAATGAAAAGTGGATCATGAGAGGAGCTACAGAAGAATGAAGCTTTGTCCGGTGAAGTGCGTACACGGTAAAATGGGGATCATGAGAGGAGCTACAGAAGAATGAAGCTTTGTCTGGTGAAGGGCGTATGCGATGAAATGGGGATCACGAGAGGAGCTAAAGAAGAATGAAGCTTTGTCTGGTGAAGTGCGTACAAGGTAAAATGGGGACCACGAGGAGTTACAGAAGAATGAAGCTTTGTCTGGTGAAGTGCGTACACAGTGAAATGTGGATCATGAGAGGAGGTACAGAAGAATGAAGCTTTGTCTGGTGAAGTGCGTATGCGATGAAATGGGGACCACGAGGAGTTACAGAAGAATGAAGCTTTGTCTGGTGAAGTGCGTACACAGTGAAATGTGGATCATGAGAGGAGGTACAGAAGAATGAAGCTTGTCCGGTGAAGTGCGTATGCGATGAAATGGGGATCACGAGAGGAGCTAAAGAAGAATGAAGCTTTGTCTGGTGAAGTGCGTATGCGATGAAATGGGGATCACAAGAGGAGCTAAAGGAGAATGAAGCTTTGTCTGGTGAAGTGCATACACAGTGAAATGTGGATCATGAGAGGAGGTACAGAAGAATGAAGCTTTGTCTGGTGAAGTGCGTACAAGGTAAAATGGGGACCACGAGGAGTTACAGAAGAATGAAGCTTTGTCTGGTGAAGTGCGTACACAGTGAAATGTGGATCATGAGAGGAGGTACAGAAGAATGAAGCTTTGTCTGGTGAAGTGCGTACAAGGTAAAATGGGGACCACGAGGAGTTACAGAAGAATGAAGCTTTGTCTGGTGAAGTGCGTATGCGATGAAATGGGGATCACGAGAGGAGCTACACAAGAATGAAGCTTTGTCCGGTGAAGTGTGTACACAATGAAATGGGAATTATGAGAGGAGCTACAGAGGAATGAAGCTTTGTCTGGTGAAGTGCATACAAGTTAAAATGGGGACCAAGAGGAGTTACAGAAGAATGAAGCTTTGTCTGGTGAAGTGTGTACATGGCAAAATGGGGAACACGAGGAGTTATAGAAGAATGAAGCTTTGTCTGGTGAAGTGCGTATGTGATGGATTGGGTGGTCAAGGCTAGGTAATGATGCTGCAGGGTGTAGATAGTCCTGGTAAATGATCAAATCATGAGTGGGGGGGCAGAAAATGATGATGAACCTGTATGTTACGCAACTTCTAATGCATGATGATCCACATACTTGTTCACATAGAAGGCATGGAATATGTTGTAGTTGTCATGGGGAGAGAAACCTTTGATGGCAGAAATTGTGAAAGTCTTTATCATCTATATGTTTCTTTGTGCCTATAGTTGCAAAGGATAAATTAAAACAGTATGTTAAGGGGCTGACTCACTTTTTAGAATGGACAAAAGACCCACCAGTACCACACCATTGCAATGTGTGTGCCGAACTCCATGGAAAATGTTCCCAATTGATAGATAGAGCAGATGGTACTCAGTATGTCCTGTGGCGACTGAGACCATAGTCTTATCGACAATCAAGAGCAACCACACACTCCACCAGACAAAGCTTCTTTCTTTTGTAACTCCTCTTGGTCCTCATTTTACCATGTACACAATTCACCAGACACAGCTTCATTCTTCTTTAGCTCCTCTCATGATCCCCGTTTCATTGTGTACACACTTCACTGGACAAAGCTTCATTCTTCTGTAACTCCTCGTGGTCCCGATTTCATATGTATGCACTACAAAACTTCATTCTTCTGTAACTCCCATGATCCCCATGTCATCATATATGCACTTCACCGGACAAAGCTTCATTCTTCTCTTAACTCCTCTTATGGTCTCCATTTCATTGCATACGCACTTCACCAGACAAAGCTTGATTCTTCTTTAGCTCCTCTCATGATCCCCATTTCATCGCATACGCCCTTCACCAGACAAAGCTTCATTCTTCTGTAGCTCCTCTCATGATCCCCATTTTACCGTGTACGCACTTCACCGGACAAAGCTTCATTCTTCTGTAGCTCCTCTCATCATCCATTTTTCATTGTGTATGCACTTCACCGGACAAAGCTTCATTCTTCTGTTAACTCCTCTTATGGTCTCCATTTCATTGCGTACGCACTTCACCAGACAAAGCTTGATTCTTCTTTAGCTCCTCTCGTGATCCCTATTTCATCGCATATGCACTGCACCAGACAAAGCTTCATTCCTCTGTAGCTCCTCTCATAATTCCCATTTCATTGTGTACACACTTCATCGGACAAAGCTTCATTCTTGTGTAGCTCCTCTCGTGATCCCCATTTCATCGCATACGCACTTCACCAGACAAAGCTTCATTCTTCTGTACCTCCTCTCATGATCCACATTTCACTGTGTACGCACTTCACCAGACAAAGCTTCATTCTTCTGTAACTCCTCGTGGTCCCCATTTTACCTTGTACGCACTTCACCAGACAAAGCTTCATTCTTCTGTACCTCCTCTCATGATCCACATTTCACTGTGTACGCACTTCACCAGACAAAGCTTCATTCTTCTGTAACTCCTCGTGGTCCCCATTTTACCTTGTACGCACTTCACCAGACAAAGCTTCATTCTTCTGTACCTCCTCTCATGATCCACATTTCACTGTGTATGCACTTCACCAGACAAAGCTTCATTCTCCTTTAGCTCCTCTTGTGATCCCCATTTCATCGCATACGCACTTCACCAGACAAAGCTTCATTCTTCTTTAGCTCCTCTCGTGATCCCCATTTCATCGCATACGCACTTCACCGGACAAGCTTCATTCTTCTGTACCTCCTCTCATGATCCACATTTCACTGTGTACGCACTTCACCAGACAAAGCTTCATTCTTCTGTAACTCCTCGTGGTCCCCATTTCATCGCATACGCACTTCACCAGACAAAGCTTCATTCTTCTGTACCTCCTCTCATGATCCACATTTCACTGTGTACGCACTTCACCAGACAAAGCTTCATTCTTCTGTAACTCCTCGTGGTCCCCATTTTACCTTGTACGCACTTCACCAGACAAAGCTTCATTCTTCTTTAGCTCCTCTCGTGATCCCCATTTCATCGCATACGCCCTTCACCAGACAAAGCTTCATTCTTCTGTAGCTCCTCTCATGATCCCCATTTTACCGTGTACGCACTTCACCGGACAAAGCTTCATTCTTCTGTAGCTCCTCTCATGATCCACTTTTCATTGCGTATGCACTTCACCAGACAAAGCTCCATTTTTCTGTAACTCCTCATGGTCCCCATTTCATTGCATAGGCACTTCACCGGACAAGGCTTCATTCTTCTGTAACTCCTTGTGGTCCCATTTTTCCACGTACACACTTCACCAGACAAAGCTTCATTTTTCTTTAGCTCCTCTCATGATCCCCATTTCATTATGTATGCACTTCACCAGACAAAGCTTCATTTTTCTGTAGCTCCTCTCATGATCCCCATTTTACCATGTACGCATTTCACCAGACAAAGCTTCATTCTTCTGTAACTCCTCTCATGATCCCCATTTCATTGTGTATGCACTTTACCGGAAAAAGCTTCATTCTTCTGTAGCTCCTCTCATGATCCCCATTTCACCGTGTACGCACTTCACCGGACAAAGCTTCATTCTTCTGTAACTCCTTGTGGTCCCCATTTCATGATGCACGCCCTTCACCAGACAAAGCTCCATTCTTCTGTAACTCTCTGTGCTCCCCATTTCATTGCATACGCCCTTCACCAGACAAAGCTTCATTCTTCTGTAGCTCCTCTCATGATCCCCATTTTACCATGTACGCACTTCACCGGACAAAGCCTCATTTTTCTGTAGCTCCTCTCATAATCACCATTTCATTATGTATGCACTTCACCAGACAAAGCTTCATTCTTCTGTTAACTCCTCTTGTGGTCTCCATTTCATAGTGTATGCACTTCACCAGACAAAGCTTCATTCTTCTGTAGCTCTTCATTTTCTAACTCTCCTCCTTGACCTCCTACTCTGACTCACAGATAACGGACATGTAATCTCAAGGTTCGCATTTATTTTATACAGTGGTACATGACTAACAGCACAAACTTAGAGTCAGCAAGATGAGACTGTCAAAATCATTGGTAAGTTCTCATCAAATATGAGAGATTCTAGTACTTACCGTGGTCTACAGCCAACCTACCCTCAAACGACACATTCTGTCTTGATTCCCGAGCCAATTCCACCTCTTCACCTTCTTCCAGACTCCACTCTACCCATACCCATGCCATGGGTCAAGCCTCAAATGTTAAAATTAGAATTATGTAGGAACTATACGTAGTTTTCGTACACATACTTGGACAGGACTGAATTTCCTACATAGTTGTATGACTAAAGCATGGTCATGTGGTATGATGTAATGTAGCTCGTTTGGACCCCTAGCTTTTGAAAGCTGGGGGTCCAAACGAGCTACATTACATCATATTACATAATCATACAAATTCTGTTGCCTGTTCTGTTGCCTGTTCTGTTGCCTGTTCTGTTGCCTGTTCTGTTGTCAGGTCTGTTGCCTATTACATGATGTATTGGTAACTCATCAAAGGTGCAATATTTGCAGGACATCTGACATTGTGTGAAATTATCCAAAAGTAACAGTTTGCGAGTTTATGCTGTGCTAGAATGTATGCTCATAGTACCATTGTTATACATCAGAAGACCAAAATTTGATATGCTACTCATGGTAATTCACATAACCCATTGCATGACCCATGACCCACAGTACCCTTGGGTCGTGGGTATGGGCATTTCGTGGGTAAAGTATGGGTCAGTATGTGGTGACCCATGGGTTACCCATGCTATTGCCTAGCGATTGCATGTAAAAGTCACACACAGCTGGGTTTCCTAGTCCCTGAATGAACTTCCAAGGAGTCTTCCATGTGATTACAGGTAAAAGTCGCACATAGCTGGGTTTCCCACTCCCTGCACAAACTTCCAAGGAGGCCTCCATGTGATTGCTGGTAAAAGTTGCACACAGCTGGGTTTCTTAGTCCCTGAATGAACTTTGAACGAGGCTTCCATACAATTACAGGTAAAAGTCGTGCATACCCTTCCCCCTGCCCAGTATACTGAATGAACTTCTAAGGCAGCCTCCATGTGATTGTAAGTTAAAATCATGCACAGCAGGGTTGTCCAGTATAATTAATGAACTTACCAATAGGAGGGCTCCTCAGAAATTTCTTCATTATACTGGGCAACCCAACAGTGTACAATTTCTACTTGCAATCACATGGTGGCCTCCTCAGAAGTTCATCCCATCTCCTGTCTCCTGTCTCCCGTCTCCCGTCTCCCGTCTCCCGTCTCCCGTCTCCCGTCTCCCGTCTCCCGTCTCCCGTCTCCCGTCTCCCGTCTCCCGTCTCCCGTCTCCCGTCTCCCGTCTCCCGTCTCCCGTCTCCCGTCTCCCGTCTCCCGTCTCCCGTCTCCCGTCTCCCGTCTCCCATCTCCCGTCTCCCATCTCCCAGTTTTCTGGTGGTTTGATCTCTAGTTTTCCCATTTTTGATGTTTAAGCAAGCTTAGTGAAAACCACATGGCCTTTTGCAAAGCAAAATATGCAAAATATGCGAAACACATGTGAGCCAGTGAGTGATGGGGAAAAATCCTTGTCTCTTACTTCTTGAGATTGTTTGACTCCAACACACATCCTGAAAATTGTGTGCTGATTTTGTCCCAACAATTAAATAGCACTATGATTTTTACACTTGTGTGTACATATTTAAGTCTCCAATCAATGTATGCTCTCCTCCACATTAGATTCCTTGGGATATGATACAGGCTTGGCTTGTTGGGGGGTAGCTACTAACATGGTAACTTGATTAGGCTTGCCATCAGTTTTCAATTCATTAGACTCTCACCTGCGTGGAAATTTGACACCTATTATGTCATCGTCATGCAAATTGAACAAGCCTTCCGCTTTAGCAAATCATGTGCATGGATTTCATCAAGGCTATTAATAACATGGACAAAGAAATCCATCACCATGAGTGGGCAGAGCTTGTGGAAAATGGTGAGACTGTCTGGTGACACCATTTCTATATCATCCAGTGTTCTGACCCCCATTGAAGTCACTGGGTAAAGGAATTTCTTGACCCACTGCCTTCTTGGCTCTGTCGTCTCGAGCTTGATGAGAAACTCTTCAATTGAAGGATAGGAGCTACATGGATGAGTTTCAAACTCGATGTTGCTTATAATGGACGACATTGGGTATTGAGTTGAATGTAATACTTGCTCTTTCTTCATTTTATCTAGGAGCTGACTGTCCAGCATTGTTTTACCCGCATGAAAATGAATCCCGCCCGGCCAAGTCAAAGCAGGCACGCTCTCCGTTTAAGTTGTAGCAGATCTTGTACATGTGGCATTGCAGTGTTTAAATTCGGTTATCTCTGAAAATTTGTAAGGACTAGGCATTGTACCGTAAAGAGCCAGTGCAATAAGCGAAGCGAAACGAGAAATGGAGAAAGGGCAAGTGGAGTAAGTGAAGCGAAATGAGAAATGGAGAAAGGGCAAGTGGAGTAAGCGAAGCGGAACGAGCAATGGAGATAAAACGAGCAAAAAAAGCGAAGCGGAACGAGCAATGCAGAAAGAGCCAGTGCAGGTAGGAACAAGCAGTGAGTGCGGGCAATGATGGTCTGAGAGTGAGCATAAGTGAGAACTGGCATGAACGAGAATGAGCAAGAACGAGTCACAAGACGATAATGGTGAGTCAGAGCGACAACAACGAGCAACAACGACAAAATGAGTGGTGCGGACAATGAATGGGGCAATGACAGTGAGTAAACATGTCAAAATGTGCGTGGTGGATGAGTCATTGACAGGGAAAGGTGCCGGCAAGTTAGGCTGTCAGCCTCGTGTCAGTAGTGAAGCGGGGCTGTGAGACTTGAACTTACCTTGCTTGATAGCGTGCCTTTGCTCAATTATATGTTCAGCATGCTGCCATAGTGATGCAGTACCACCACTTCTGAGATCTTTCAAGTTGACAAGGGCATAATTTACCACCACAATGCAAGGGTCAATAAGATCAGTGCACTCTAAGAAATTTCGCACCGTCTTAAGGTCCTCTGATGTGCGGAAAATAAGAACTTGCAATGGCAGGTCCCTAAGCAGTGACTTCACCAGCGTTGGGTTGGTTCTTTTTGTGTGAAGACGCAAACACAAATGGGTCAATTGCCGGAGATGTTCCAAACCGACTGTAGAACTCCACAGTACCCAGTCATTGAGAATTTCGAGATGAGTGAGCTTGCTGAAGACTGGGACAGTTGAAAGAGATACAAGTGGTGTGTGATCGAATATATGGGAGATACTGAGTGATAACGATTTGAATGGAAGCACATCCAGGGGATGCAGTAGCGGGTTAGGTTCTCCTGCCAAATCTGATGGAGTAATCCATAGTGCGAGGTTTTCGGTACGTCCACATAGTGAAAGGATGTCGGCTGTAGTATGTAGCAGTACATCACCCTCGACACATAAAGATTGAACTACTCTTTCAGAATGGTTCGACGATCGGAGGCGCATGGATGACAGGAAGCGGCTGGCTGTCATTTCGTCCGATAGAACTACTTTTTGATAAAGAAGAATTTCCATCCTGTAACAAGGGCAGTGCGTCTTAACATCTCTCTGACCTGGAGGTGACCGCTTACCAGAAATGTACCCTCTGTGCAACCACTAAGAAGGAGAACGCTCTTTGCGTGGAATCAGCAGCTAAAATGAATATCTGTCTCTCGAGTTCGGTTGGGAGTATTGTGCTGCGCTTGGTGTGTGTGACTTGAACCAGTGAGGTCTGAGATATGCATGTCATGTTGGCGCATCAGAGTCTGTCAGAGTACTAGTGCTAGGATCCCCAAGGGACTTTGCAGTTTAGCTTTAAGCTCCGACTAGGAGCAGCTGGAGTTATGTTCAAGGCTTACTAAAGTATGTCGCCAATTGCCGATTCATGTGAGCTGAAGATTTTGTCTTATGACTATGCGGCACGGTCCCAACACTAATCTTAATCAACCCGTGGATCTGGCATTCTCGACTGTCGGAATACACTCTGTCTGGTTCAAGGTGATTTTGTCTATTTTTTTCTCAAGTCCGTCATCCACTCAAACACACATGTCAGACAAAAGGAGTCTGCAGCTTCACCATCAACCTAGAGTTGCCTTCATACTCAAGGCATTTAGTTTTGCCTTCAGGCTGGGTCCTGTTGTAAGTTCATTATTCTTTTCGCTCATCTGATGCTTATAATGCTCTGACTGCGTCCCACTCTATGCCAGTAGAGGTTCTCAGCTGTTGGCTCGCTTACCACTCCAGATGATTCCGCAAGGAGGTCGAAAATCCTATGTGCACTATCGATCTTGTGTAGCGAGCCAAGGTTGATCTTATTCTGTGAGTCACGTATCCAAATTTTCAGTGGTCCATCATGGGTTTGATGCGCAGGATCTGGGTGCAGAACCTACATTCCCTGGTCGCATCTCACTTGCCCTCATCCAATGGAGGTTCTCGTCTGTTGGGTTGTTTTCCCCACGCTGAATAGTGGTCTGAGCCTCTGGTTGTATCCCACTCTCAGTTGGTTTTTCTTGTGTTCTGGCTCACCTGCCTGATGCTGATGGCTTGACACAGTCTCGCCGTCAATGAGGAGGTGCATGATCCCAATGCTGGTGATGCTTTGACGATAGCCCGTTCTAATTTGGTGTGTGATGTTGTCTGTTGAAATGTTTACTTTTTTTTCATTACACTGTCAGATGGTGCGCACTTCCATATCACACACTTCCTGTCTTCTAGCAGGGAACAAGTCACAAAGAGGTTTGTCAAAGATGCTATGTATTCTTGTGCGCTCAGAAACTTTTGCCAGATACTAGTCTTCAAGTCTATACCTTTCTACCGCATTGCAGATCTGCCGAAGAACTGCTGTCTGTTTCTCAATGGCTTCTGCCACCTTCAGGAGGACTTCAAGGGACTGTACTGAACTCCCCGTGCCCTCAACTGCCCTTCCCAGCTTCCTACGTTTCTGTGGCGGCACTTCGGTGGCAGGCATCAGTGCTGTGTGCCGCGCATTTGTAACATCGAGTCCAAAACTCCTCTGAGCCTACATGCAACTGTAGGTAAGTATTTTGAAGCAGTAGTATGGCCGATATTGAGCTGGTACTCACAGGATGTTGATCGGAGTCGAGCATCTTTCGCTTTGATTGTGACAGTGGCTTGTGAACCTTTTCACTCGTGGTTTCCTCCCGCTGGAATCAGAACTGTTAGACCAGCCACGTTCGATCGGACGTTACCTACATCTTGAGGTTGCTCCAGGTCTGAGGGAAGTATGGGCTTGTAACACCCACACGTGTATGCGGGTGCGCCTTGCCCGTACCCCGAGGGCCCTGGACAAATTGCCCTATGACTTTCGGGTGTAGATCCTCGCGAGTACCCCTCCATGATGTATTCTTCCAGGTCATCTGCTGCTCCATCATGGTAGTTGGTGTTACGGGGGCTAACACCGGCTTGATGAGGGTCAGACGACATTTTCACGCTACTGTGTATCCTTGAAGGTAATGATATTTAAATCATCGCAAACCTAGAACTAATTAATACCCTGGCAGCCTTACTACATCCCAGAGCATGTGTGCCCTCATTACCGGTGTCGCCTTCAATTTTCCAACTCAGAGCTGGGCCACTGCAGTGCATGGAGCAGTGCCGGGGGAGAACAATGCCGGTGCATGCCGTCGGGCTCTCCATTGCCAACTTAACTTAGTCCCAAATGTATTGATGGTGCGTATTCCGTGAGATGGAAATTTCGTTTCCGAAGTATTTATCTCCATTGTTTTTAGTCTTTCCGTCTACGACTTGGTTCCGAGCAACCTACCGACACGTAAATCTACAGCAAAATTTTATATGCGGAGTTAATGAACATCGGATCAAATGTGCGCTGATTCCTTTATATTGCGCAAGCTATAATGAATTTTTCTTGTGTCTCCTCTCCGTGCTTTTCAAACGCAAGGTCCATTTCAGATGTCGCAAACTCCTCTCTCAGACAATAACTTACCTGCTGATAATGTAGCTTCCTTGAAGAGACGAATCAATGTCCTTCAGGCGCAAAACGAAGAGCTACGCAAGGAGCCCTGCAAGGAGAAAAGGTGTGTCCGACATTCAAATACGTGTGCATGCTATTGATTTAACTGCAGTAAACGCTACCATCTTGAGGGTAGAGCGATTCGACGATTAGTTTGTCTAACTAGTTATGTTGGACAATTAGTTGCGGAACATGATCGACGTATGGTACTTGGTGCTGTCGGTGAATCCGATGCAGACAATTTCGAGTCTGACGATCCCGAGTAAGTCATTTTCCATTGCCAGTGACTAAAGCTAATAGATGACTTATGATATAGTGATAATAGACGGTACAGATCATTCAAGAAACTTCTTGTATCGTGTCCGTCTGTGCGTAAACTAACACAGTCAGCGGTTGAGGACCATGACCTGGCATATGCGTACAGCCAGGTGAGACATTGTGACGAGTAGGCCTTACTTAACTAACACTCTCTTCTAGCTGAATAAAGGAGCTGATTCAGCTAGGGCAGATGATACGACAAAACTCAAGACACTTGTCATTTCTTGGTTATCAGAGTGTACCCCGCCACCAGACCCCATCCTTCACCCTTACGACAAGACTGGCCGTGGTTTCTACAATGATGCAACAGGAAAGCTTCTATGCCCTGTTGATCATGACTGGAGCAACTCCGAGTAAGTCTTGTTTGTTAGGCGACACCTCTGTTGACCACTTTAGCAGTGTTCGACAATATATTCGAGACTACCACCCTGATTATAGAGTGACAGCTTACTCGTGGCCGACATTCTTGTACGATGGACATTACGATGCTAGGAATCCTAGAGTTGGCTTATTTAAAGGGCAGTTGTTATTAAAGGTATGTTTCGCTGTGCAGATGATCAGTACTTTTCTGAAACGAGCTACAGACATTTAAAGCCATATTTACATCTCCTACCTCTGCAGAGCATGATGACCCAGAGCAGACTGGTTCTAATGAGGTCTCTGCACATGGACATTCAAAACGCCGAAGGATCCAAGTGAACAGCGAGCGGCGCACACGCTGTGATGTTGCAGGGCTACTCAACATGAAATCCACTCAACCACGGGCAATTGCATATGCCGCTGTTCAGGTACGAAGTATGACTTCTGAATGGCACCTTGCATTGTTAATGTGATAGCTTAGCTTCGCTTCGCTTTGTCCAGTGCTAACTCATGGCGGATCATGGATGACGACTTCAACAGCGAAGTTTTCTATAGCCATATTGTTGATTTCTTTGAGCTTCCCCCAACACAAGACGCAGCAAAGGAAGTAGATGATATTTTACTATGGTGGAACTGGTGAGTAGCCTGCTGCTTCTCTTTGTCCCCCATCTCACTATATTGTATATTAGCAAAGTTTTCGGTCGCAAGTACGTGTCTGTTTATCGCCCCCAAAGGGTTGAACAGCTGTCAGTTGCTCGGACGTGGGGTGGACAAGCCTAGTTGGCTCCAATTTTGCAATGCTCCTCCGCCCTTTGCTATCTCCCCTCCTCCGCTGTCTCCCTCGCTCTGCCATCTCCCTCCTTCCACCTTCTCCCTCTTTCTGCCATTTCCTTCCCTTTGCCATCTTGGTCTCCATTTCCTCCCTTTTCAGTCTCCTCCCTTTTCCGTCTCCTCTCTTTTCCATCTCCTCTCTTCTCTGTCTCCTCTCTTCTCTGTCTCCTCCCTTCTCTGTCTCCTTCCCATTGCTGTCTCCCTCCCTCAGCTGCCATCTCCGTCTGTCGCTGTCACTGGTCTCTCTCCCCTTCCTCCATTCCCCCATCAACGACACTGTATGGTTCCTACACACGCTACTTGTATAAGTAGCACATACTATGTAATTTGTATATGTCCCACCGATGAGGCTACACAACAATAGCATTGTGATTTATTCCTGATTTATCGTGAAATGTGTGCACTATGTTTTGTGCATTGCAATTGAAATTCGGCATTGTATAGTTGAGGACTCAACACCTGTTTGTCATTCATTAGCAGGTTCTCAACAAATTGTTCGCACTGGGACATCAAAACTGTATTACTTTTATGAAGCAAATATCCATGTACGTGACAGATAGAAAAACATAACATATCTTTTACTTGAGTAGAGGAAGACTCATGGTGTCAGAAACTTTGTATAAGATAATTTATGTCTGGTATTTATCATTGGTAGAGACATGGAACAACTTTACTTCCTTCGTCATCCAGACACACAAGAACAATTGACAGTATTCAGATGCACAAGTTCCATACACTATCAGGTCGGACGTGATTGGTAATACTAAAACCCAAGTTTCGGTGTTATCATACCTAGATTCATCCGACTAACACTCAATATACCCATCTACGGGACAGATAGCAAGACATAACATATCTTTTACTTTAGTAGACAAAAATAATTTATGTCTGGTTTTCTTCACTAGTATAGACATGGAACAACTTTACTTACTTCGTCAGCCAGACACATCAGAACAATTGACCCCATGTTGGACGTGATTGGTAATACTACAAACCAAGTTTCAGTATTATCATACCTATATTCATCCGATTAATGCTAACTATAGGTCATCATGATTGTCATTACTCAAGGAGGATGACAATGTATATGTATATATGACCTGATGGTACTGATGGGTCTGTCTAAATATGATATAAAATGATCACCAATCACGCATCGGTAAATAAGCTGCACAACTGGCAACAATGCTCTGAAGCGTGGAAACTGTATACTATAAACATATCAAGCATGTTGATCAATTTTTTTTTAGTTTTTACATAGCCGAATTCATTTGAATGATGCTGGACACAGGTCTTCGTGGCAAAGATTGGTCACAAGGGATAACAATATATACCTATACAAGGCTATGGCATCTGCAGTGCCATATTTTATCCGATGATAGACATTGTGAGGATTATAATGCGCATCAGGAAAACCCTCCGCTATAAACCTAGGCTAAGTATGTGGAATTTGACAAAATTTTCTCTAATTCCCGATAGTTTCACAAAAGTAGGCACCTTAGTGAATTAGAGAAAGTTTTTTACTGCCCCGCCATATCTCACTCGCGCTCACTAGTTTAGTGATAATTATAATAAATTTACAAAGCTTTATGCAAATTTACAATGAGTTATCACGGAACATGATGACATCAATGATGACGGCTCAGGATTTTGATTTCGTTCGAACGTTTTACAAGAACAAATTAAGCTTTTATTAAATGAGGGATATGTCAACATAGCTGAGTAGACGAGAAAGGAGCACTTCTAAGAGAACGAGTCATAATGCAAAAAAGAAGATAAACGAATGCGACTATTTAACACGAAACTGCCAGTCAACCCAGAAATCTACTCTTCGTCATCCATACCATCAAGATCGAGGAATGCCATTGCGGAGTCGTGTGACCCGACGAGAGCAGCGTTGCCGTTGGCGGAGAGTTGTCTTATGGAGAGGTGAGACTCGGACACGATAGTCAATAGTACAATGCAGAAATCAACTCACTGGATAGCATCAAAAATATCGGCCATCATTTTATGAAACTTGCCTGGTGCGGCCCCCTTCATTTTCTCGAGAAGTTTCACATGAAAAAAGTAGACCTCGCTGAATAAATTGCCTGTAAAATTGAACTTGGATGGAGATCCATTGGCCTTCCACAGAAGCGCAGCATATACCTGTGCACTCGTCAATACATGAACTCAGACTGGATCAAGAAATATACCGAAGTACTGGTTAAGGCCACCATTGGAATCGTCACCTCGGGCCGTTGGGCCTTGTTGCTCGCGATCTCCTCAAAACGGTCCGAAAATTTCATGCCAACTGACTTTGGCCCGTTGAAGTAGCGCCCTCTCATCAGATATGGCAAGATCTCAGCGAAGTACGGTTTTTTTGACTGTGCAATTGGAATATTTTTCTCCTGCAGTCACCGGGTAAATCAGCATGTGTGACCCAGAATATAGCCACCTACATTGAAATGCTGCTCATAATGATAAACGTGATTGACGAGCAAAGCTTTTGCGGTGTCGACACAATCAGGCCCGAGACGGTAATATGCTGTCACCTGTGCGCAAGCATCGTCTTTCAATTCTGAGCGGAAAAGTGGGACTCTGGCTTCCACCTGCACGAGGTTCAATTAACTAGTACTCCAGTAGAGAATACAACGTACCAGCGTAGCAAGAGCTGTCACATACGAGTCGTCGGACTTGAGGCGATCCTGGATTATTGGGACACCACAGGCACGAGCTGCTGTTAAGAGCGCATTCCGCGTGAACAGACTCTTCTCGGTGAGTTCTGGATACCCGTTGACAAATGTAACGTGGACTTTGGCCTCCAATATCGCTCTTTGGACGACACGGCGTGTGTCGATATCTTGGTCCATCAACTTCAGCTTACCGGTATTCGTCCGTACGAGTCTGGCACTTCCAGGGCGACCATGACGTGTAAGGCCAGAATCATGATAATCTAAGTCGACCTCTTGAGATCCCTCTAAGTCGACCTCTTGAGATCCCTCTAAGTCGACCTCTTGAGATCCCTCGAAGTCGACCTCTTGAGATCCCTCTAAATCGTTGGACTCATCCGGCACCATAATTTCTTCGAGTTCCTTGTCCAACTCAGCAATACCATCTGCCCAAACAGGCATCTGCAGTGTCCGTGACATCAAACATGGAAATAAGCACAATAAAACTTTCGCTCACCTCGTCTGCTCGTTTGCGATCGCGTGCGGACTGAATTTTTGCCTTCTGAGGGGCCACTGCACGAGTCCTTGGTTGGGTCGACGCGAAGGGGAACGGCTCAGCTATCTGCCTCGACTTCTTTGAGGCAGTTGTGCGAGGCCAGGTTGCTTGCGTCAAAGGAAAGTCAGCCTGTTCAGCTTTCGACATCGAAACAAAAATTGGTTTCTGAAAGGAAATGTATAGTCTGTTACCAGAACAGTAACGATGACACTTACTTCAGTTGATAAGGACTTTACGACAGAGTCAATGGGCTCCTCCAACTCGTCGTCAATATCCTCCATGTCCAAGTTATTTTCCTGCTCCGAGTCATTTTCCTGCTCCGAGTCATCATGACCAGGTTGGAATTCGGAAATCTCATCGCTGAGTAGTTCATCGTCGGACACTGCATGCGGTTTAGCAACTAAATGGTACCCGGGCCAGGTGAATCAGTCAACGACTATAAAATTATAGTTCATTTGCTCACCTCGGCGCTTCTTGGTAAGTGACCCTGTTGCGTCACGAGCTTGAGGTACAGTCTCATGTAAGCATAAGTCCGTTGCTTGGCGCAAACACTTACCTGGACGCTTTCTAGCCACAGGCCCAGGGATCTCTGGGACATGAGGACTAGCAACACTGCTGCGGCCATCATGACGCTTGGTGGCACCGGTAGACACATGGGTTTTGCGTTGCACAGGAGCTTGAGTGAGCTTCCCTCCAGTGGGACGCTGCCGCTGTGATTTTGTAGTCATCCAGACTAGGACAATATCCAGTGAGAAGCATTCCACAATCATCATATAACACTGACCTGCGTTTTCCATTGCCTTTTGCTTTGCGCTTCGAATACCTATAATGTATATTCACAGTTAGCTCTCATTATGACAGTAAGTACTACTTACTTCGACTAGAACCAGTGTTATCGGCGCGTGCCATACTGACTTGTTGAATGGTACTTTAAACAAGTAGATATTAGTAGATGATTTTGGAATGTAATGGAAGGAAATTGAGGAAACTACCTTGTACTGGCCTTGGTACTACCAATTTATATTAGATGCCACCGCCAAGGGAAAACTTACTCGCCTGCCATGGGTTCCAAAACGATTGAATTTTTGAGCGCCTGTTTTAGATTAGTTCAGGCTTCATCGGATCGCGAACAAAATCAAAGGTACAATTTGGTCAGCATCAATTTCAGGATCACTCCTACCCTTAACAAATAAGGTCCTTGAGAGCGCATGAGTATAGGCAGCTGAAAAGAAATATACAGAGGCTAGAATTTGACCAGGCTCCTTTCCCAGCCCCCGATTCGAGTGTGAGGGGCGATATCTGAGGGCACCGTTTGATATGTCACCTGATACAAGAAAATTCGAACCATGACCTTATTCCCTACGGGAATAAGGTCATGCTGGGTTCGAATTTTCTTGTATCAGGTGACATATCAAACGGTGCCCTCAGATATCGCCCCTCACACTCGAATCGGGGGCTGGGAAAGGAGCCTGGAGTTTAATTTTACCTTCAATATCTTAGTGTTCGAATATCATCTTTACTGGACTCTCCTGTTCTAGAACTTGGTGTGATCATAACAGGTATAGTGTAAGCTCAAGGAAAAAGGATGAATTTTCATGTGCGAAGACACTGTGCATTTGTAGAGACGTTGAACGAAGTACAAGTTATGAGTATGTGTGCTACATGATATCTACTACAGCACCATGACCCCAGTCATCATCATGTCAAGTCGAGCTAATACATTAGTTGATCGGAGCTGCGAGTCTCCAACATTGAGCATGTGAGACTTAGAATGGTCGAATATGAGTTTCTGGACATCGTCCAGACCATCAATGTAGCGAACGATGTCGTTGAAAGTGTCTTTCCCTTCAAGCTGCGTGAACGGTATGACGACCGGTGGATGAGGCAGCTGCTCCCGCAGCACAAGCTTCACAACGGAACCAACAGCGGAGATAGCATAATTGACTTGCTGGAGTCGGTCTGATGTCATAGCGGCAAGAAATTCGTAAATGCCGAGGTCACTGCACCATATGAAGTGAACGGTGACGTGAAAGATTAAGGGATTGTCGAGGATGCCATCTAGTAAAACGATGTTCCCGTCCTGAAGAACAACCAATCAACACTGTCTATTTGAAACAAAATTTGAACATACTATGTCAACTGTAAACCTATGCATGAAGGCCAGTGGGTTGGCACTATCGTTGATCAACGCAGCTATCACGCGACCCCGGAATTGATCTGGCGCGACATTAGAGCCGACTGGTGGGTAAAGGTTGTAGCCCAGGGCAAGACAACTCCGAACGATGGCCAGGAGCTTCCGAAAAATGTTATTCCATGCCACCATAATCTGCTGCCGTTGGCTACTCGTTGTTTTAATTGTAGCTAAATAAATAGATTAGTATTCCACTCAATTTATCTGCCAAAACGTACCGTTAAGACCCGGGATAGACGCTGCCTCCGAAATTGCAACAGATACAAGTGCCGCACCCGTGTCATCAGTACCGGCCATCGCATTTGCTGTCAGTATGAACCTCACAATTCTTCTCTTCGCGCGTTCAACAATCTGCTTCTTAACTTGAGGCGTAACATCAAGGATAATGGGACCTGGTCGGCTGGCTGCATAGCAGCAGGAACGGTGTTGGATGTGGACTGTGAGGTGACAGGTTCTACCGGCATGACCGGCATAATTGCCGGCTGCATGGCCATGGGTTCAGGTGGCGGCGCAGGGGCTAGATGGGCCGTGTGTGTAGTATGGGGGACAGTGACTGCGGGTTGCACAGGACCAAGGGCAGCCATCGTTGGCTCAGGCGGCGGAACAGCTCTGGGTCCGGGTATGAAATACGGCATGGTGGAGGAGGTCCGAGCACGCCGATGCCTCTCAGAACGCTGGGAGGATCCTACAAACGACTGGGGAAAGGGTAGTGGGTAGAAGGTGTCGAACTGTGTGGAGGAGGGAAT